>JAINUG010000483.1:137500-150000 GCA_029706075.1 Aldrovandia affinis
CGCAAGCTGTGTCTTATCTGTTCTTACGAGCTTCAGCGCGAACGATTTTCCACCTCATTGGAGCGCAAATCGGAGGCGTTTGGGCGCAGTCATCGGGGGAATGTGGCGGGACTACGGCTCGTAGCCAAATTGTAGGCTATCCCCACGCGAGAACCAACTGGGAAAGTACTTCGCATTTAAATGAACTTGTATAACTCAACCTGTTGATTTCTTCAATGGGTGAAGTTCGAAACGTGGTTGACATTTTATGTAAATTAACGACCCCGTTAAAAGCGCGTGGAATAATCTTTTTTTTGGGGGGGGGGGGCGGCAACATTTCAATGACTAGATCCAGTGATGTAGGCTACTAACAACACTCACTTTACATACATCTTTCCACTCAAGTTGTGTGTTTAATTAGTTTTACGGTCATAATTTAGGCCAAACTCTGTTCCTCGCGGCGGAGTATCTGATAACGGACTACTTGCTTTTGATTTACGGCCCGAGAGCAGACAAGCGCGCGCGGAACTTTCATTCTTTTATTTAAAAACATTTTTTAAAAATCTCCGCTCGGGGGTCGCGTTATCGAAATGCATCGCGAGGAAATCCAAGTGGTTCAACAGTTAAACAATTCGCCTTCTTTTGGGGAATCGTGCTCTCACAATACACCGGCGTAGTGTGGATATAGGGTATAGCAGACTGTGAGCAAGCCTTATCTTGGATATCTGCAAGACTGCAAATATGATCTCATGCCTGGGTTGGGCAATGGCTGAAACTATTGAGAAAGTATGCCATTACTAATTATTAAGGAATTATTAGTTTCGCTAAAATAGCTGCCACTGCAATCGCCTCAGAACCAGGCAGTTGGCATGCAAAAGTGGTGTTGACGTCTTCCAGTTGTAGCCGGGCTAACTTCGTCGTAACGTCCGCAAACAACTCATCTACATCGGTGGCTGCGCTGGCTGCGTGCTGGGTTCTACGGGTGGACCCCCCCTTTATCGTCCCCCGTAGCGGACCCCCTTCTCTTATGTTCACCCTTCTCATTTGTTCGGTACTCCCTGGCTCCCGGCACACTGTATACCTGCCGCCTAACGAGAGACGCCCACGTCGGAGACCACAAACTAAAATGTAAACAGTAACCGAGTGCGAGACCAGTTCGTGCATCCTCGTTTATTAATGACATGGCATGGCAATCACGTTTTTCTTTCTTAAGAAGGATGTCTATATCGTAGCCCACGCATGGGTGATCCGGTCTCAGTGGGGACTCCCCCGGTGACTAAATGGCGTATCATAAATCTTCGATACATTGACACTAAAACATCGCATCTTGAGAGAGAGAGGGAGAGAGAGGATAGAGAGGGGAGAGAGAGAGAGGGGAGGGGGTGTCGAGGGTATCCACCGCGGGCGACCGAGCTACTTGTCAAGTTAACTACATAGCGTCGCATTATTTCGCGAGTAATTGGTCAGATCGCGTTCATGACCGCTCGCACACCGCACACAGAAGGATGGCGGGTTTAATGAGCTACAAGGGGGAGCAAAAGTGAACCTACACTGGGCGCTCCGGCGCCGATGCCAGTCCAGCCCGCTGAAGCACGCCTTCAGAGCCGTCCCCTGGAGCACGCACGCCGAGCGCGAGGAGAACAGCTCGCGCATCTGTCCGTGGCCCGCGGCGGCGAGAACGTCCATGCAATCGAACATGACGTCCCTTCCCTTCGCAACAGTTCGCAAAAAAAAAAAAAAAAAGTGCCTTTTCCCCCCCTCTCTCTTTCGCTTTCAGGCGTGCAGGGAAAAAGCAGCCCGCAAAAGTGCAGAACCCAACTCCATCAAACTCTGCCCCGCGTTTCGTTGGCACCTAAGTTCTTGGGTCTTCGTGTCCCCCCACCCTCCCACCCAGACTGGAACCATGAATTACGACAGCCAGCCAGCGCTGCTAAAAAGCTTGTAATTGATCCAAACGCTCATTTGCCATTTCCCACGCAGCCCAGATGCGGCGAGGTTCGGGGTGTCAGTGGCTCGCCTCCCTCCGGAACATCCCGGCGTGGCCCCGTCCCGGGCACTTAACTACAAGGAGAGAGAATGTCCCAGATCACGCGCGCTGGACTGAAAGATATATATGTGTGTGTGTGTGTGTGTGTGTGTGTGTCCAGTGCGTATATATGTTTTACAAATAACACGGTTCGCGTTTTAAAAAAACCGCACATCCCCTTCAGTGACGAATGGGCTATCCTGCCTCTGCGCAGCCCGTTTCCTACTCGTTTTGTTGTCACAGGGAACGAAAGATTGAATTGCCTAATATATGCGCGTGAACTTTGTGTGAACCCTTCCGAGGCGGCTAACCTTCAAATGACCCAACCGGTCTGACATCACGCGCGCAGTGCCAGCATTCTCATGCAGCGGCTCCGCAGCGCGAGCGAGGCGAGGCGAGGCGAGCGAGGGGAGTGCAGCCAGGCGCGCGCGGTGTAGCCGTCACCCCCCGCCCCCCCCATCCTTTCAAAGAACGATTTTTTTGTAGTTATGTTTTCTGCTGTTTAAAAACCGTGGACGAATGCACTAGATTTTATTGAAGATGTATTTAGCGGTGTATATTTTCTGTAGTAGTTTGTTAACTTTTTTTCTAAAAAATTAAAGTTTTTTTATATATTTATGTATAAGATTTATTTTAGATAAACTGTCAATCAAACAGGTTATTGTTGCACATTAAACGAAATACCCTGCTGGTTTCATTAGGCTAGTACTGAAATGCCTGCCAATACAACGAGGCCGCAGCCGTTACGTCTGTTTAAAAAGTTAACAAATGGGTTACAGTGCGCAACACATTACTCTAGCACTAATACGTGATATAAATCTGTCGCGAGTAGCCTAATTAAATTAAATTACGCGTTTTCGTTTCTGAAGAAGACGCTTCCGTGGAGCAGAATTCGCGTCGCTTTTTGCCGTCACCGTCTCTCGCCAGCGCTGGCCTGGCGCCTAGTAAAGTTAATGGTCCCGGTTGAGTGGGTATGCGGGCTGTCCAGGCACACAAAGCCGTAAATACTGAGCCCTTTATCGCGTGGGCATGCACCGACATAACCGCGCTAAGCTCATCCTCACCGTCCAAAATGTGCTTTGCTGTTTTTCCTGGAGATACACCAACGACATCACAACACCCCACCGCACCTGTGGGGTTCACGGAGAGGCGGTTAACTCTGTCGCGTGCAGTAGGCTACCCAACTGTTTTTATTCTTCTTCTTCTTCTGCCGTCTGTTGTCCGTCGCAAAATAGAGACAATAAATATGATTAAACTACAGTTTATAATCGGTAACACAATTATTAAGACGTAACTATCTATCTTTATGCCTTGGTTTTATTTTCACATAATAAATCCATTACTCCACACGTTATGGGAGTACCGTATTTATTTTATGTAGGCCTACAATTCAATTGTATGCTTAAAGGAGCTTGTACAAGGGTTCAGCTGATCTTCAAACCCTACACACCGAGTTTCTTTTGCATTACATTACATTTACATTTTAAGCATTTAGCAGACGCTCTTATCCAGAGCAACTTACAAGATGTGCTTTAATACATGGTAGGAACAACCATAGTACGCGCAAGAGATCAGTGCAGTAATACAGCGATAGACATCATTGTAGGCAGCTGCATACCATACATGTAACACTGGGGAGGAAAAGGTTAGTAAATTATTTTTATTTTTTAAAGTGGAGTAAGCAGGGATATATAGTGTAGAGCAAGTAGACAGTGGTGATGACAATTAGCTAGATGTACAGAGTTCAGTGGTAGTGGAGTCTGAAAAGGTGGGTTTTGAGTCTCTTGCGGAAGATCGCAAGTGATTCCGCGGTCCTGACTGATTGCGGAAGGTCGTTTTGGACTTGGTCTTTCTTTCTTGGTCTTTCTTTTTGTCCATGACGTAGTTGACCGCGCTGGATCCCCAGTTTGCTTTTTGAAACGGCAATGAAACCGTTTTGGAGTCGACTACATGGGGGTTAGAGTGGCCAACAAAATTATTTCATATTGGGCTTGTTATATGTTTGGCTGACTGTGTAACGTAGCGTCATAGCGCCGTGACGTAATTGGCCGTAGCATCGCCCAGGGAGGGAAGGTGACAGTTGACAGGTTTGTCGTAGTGTCGTCGTCTTGGCGCATGCGCATGTGCCTCCTCTGCCTGTTTCTCCTCTGACGCAGAAACTGCGCAGCTCAGCTGGCGGACTGCAGCCCGAAGAGAAGCCGTGGCTGTAAGCATGTACCTCGGTGGAGAGCACGTGCTCGTCTGCATCCTACCAAGATTGACAGTGGAAGGTGCAGCAATGAGACAGGCCAACGAAATATGTTTGTGAATCCTAAACTAGGAGAAAATTGGGGATACAAACTCGTTTAAAAAAAAAAAAAAAAAACATGCACGGAGACCGGGGTTCGATTCCCCATCCCGCCAGAGTCGGCTCTGGCGGGAGTGCCACCAGGGGGCGGCGATTGGCTGTCCGCCCCAGGGAGGGGGGAGGGAAGCCGACAGGACGTTCGCTGCGCATGAGAGTGGCCCTGGAGTACTGGGTTACGGTCAACGGCCTGGTGAGTGCAGTCTCGGAGGAGACGTTACTTCGCCTTCGTCACTACCGGTCGCAGGACTACGGCAGCGAACTCACATTACAAGGGGGATTGACATAAAATAGCGGGTCTAATTGGCTACTAAATTGGGAGAAAATGTGATAAAATCAGAAACAAAATCTTTAAAAAAATATAATTTAAAAACCATAAATCGAAGAGAAGGTGTTTGACACGTTTGCCAATCCGAATGTTCGAAGGCCGCTGACTCTGTGTGTGTGTGTGTGTGTGTTTGTGTGTCTGAATGAAAGCAATCTCCCCAAAATATTTATTAGGCTGTACTTAAATAACTTAAACATTCATTGTAAGGTTGAATATAATAGATTACATTTATTTTTGATTTATTAAACACCATTTACAATATCCACAGCATGTTTTTAAATCTATTTTCTTTATTTAACATAAATTATTTAAAATTCACTGCTGGAACTGTATTCAATACGGGATGAAAATGATTGTTATCATTGGAGTATTTTAATAATATATTGGAAAATTAACTATAATAACTATGAAAAAAATTGTTTATTTTGAATTTTAATTTTATATTGAGTATTTTAATAATATGTCTTAACTATAATAACTACAGAAAAAATGGTTCAAACATTTATATGTGTCTTACAAACACACACAGTGCTTCAACACAACCCCAAATACACACACCCCCAACCTAGACTGCATCTTAGCTGACAGTATGGGTGTGTGTGTGAGTGTTGAGGGGGAGTGATAATCACATGGGTGATAAAAAAAAGTAATGCATGTGAAAACAGAGTTGCGGTGTAACCGAAGTAGCAGGTGTGTGTCTCGCTGCTGCGCTGACGTGCTGTTCTCCACGATGGGCATGGATCAGTGGAGACCAACAGAGACGCAAAACCATTTTGCTGCTTCGCTTGCTCGGTGTAGTTTGGCCAGCAGGGGGCAGCTCGTTGCAAATGGCTGATGCGTGCACCTGGGCGTTGCAGCAGCCGCCACTCTGCCGCCGCTCGATGGTGCCAGTGAGCCACGTGACTGCTCAGGTGGGAGAGTGCGTCCCCTGGTGGCAGGTCACGTCATGACGCGGATTAAATTTTAGTTCCCAGGCTGACCAAATGTTGCAGCTGCCTAAAATGACGCAAAAGCACGTACTGAACGCGCACAAAATATTTTATAACTTCCGTGGTGCCGTGGAAGACCAATCAAGGAGTCCGCTGGCAGTTTGTCGTCGTTGGCGACCGTGCTATGATTGACACAGTTTTGCCACGGTGTGGTTTTGGGTTTTGTGTGATGCGGAATTCACACACACACATCCCCCCCACCCGCCAGCCTCAACTGCATCTTAGTTTACAGAGTGCTCCTCAATTTCAGGGAGAAGAGAGAGAGAGAGAGCGAGAGAGAGAGTGATCGCTGGCAGGTCATGAATTATGAACAAGAAGCTCCTCCCTCCCTCCCCTTCCCCGTACTGTAACACTACCTGCACCATACTGTAACCCCACCAAGCCCTTATTATCCTGCTCCACAGGTAATGCATACACACCTGGAAACCCACCAGTAATTAGCGGGTGATAATGAACACATCCTCCTCTGGCATTCGGTCCCGGGCTGCTCACCTGCCCACCACCTTTCCACAGCCCCTGCCATGCTTTAGCACGGCACACAGGTCAAAAACAAACAAACAAACAAAACAAAAAAACAAAAAAGAAAAAAAATCAAATGAACAAGCGGACCACTCAGGAGCACTGGGCTTGGTACGGCAGGGTCCAAGGTAATTGGGTTTTGTGCTTTTACTTGCTAAAAAATGGGCCCCTAATGTCGAGCAGCTGTCTCCCAAATTACCCACGTCTCCAGGAATCCTTGTGTCTCGGTTCCAAAACATTTACTGGCAAAGGGCTGCTGGGGTCTGCATCCTGTTAAGGCACTGTTCTAGTGTGTGGATGAGCCCCACGGTCTGCATCCTGTTAAGACACTGTTCTAGTGTGTGGATGAGCCCCACGGTCTGCATCCTGTTAAGACACTGTTCTAGTGTGTGGATGAGCCCCACGGTCGGTCTGCATGCTGTTAAGACACTGTTCTAGTGTGTGGATGAGCCCCACGGTCTGCATCCTGTTAAGACACTGTTCTAAGACACTGTGTGTGGGTGAGCCCCATCCGCACTGTCTGCATCCTGTTAAGACACTGTTCTAAGGCAGTGTGTGGATGAGCCCCACGGTCTGCATCCCACTGTTCTAGTGTGTGGTCTGGCATCCTGTTAAGACACTGTTCTAGTGTGTGGATGAGCCCCCCAAGGGTATTAAGTCCGTGTCTGCATGCTGTTAAGACACTGTTCTGGTTTGCTGGATGAAGTCTTCCTCTGACACGGTCTGAAAAGCACCGGATTGACAGCGGAGGTCTCCAATGCTTAAGAATGCAATTGGGGGTGCAAGCTGCCCATTGCGGTCGCAGTTGCGGTCGCAGAAACCCGACTGTGCCAGACCGGCCCTGGCCGAGAGCCCCGATCGGGGCGGTGTTTGGCTGTCTGCCCCAGGGGAGGGGGAGGTGAGACGGGCTCGCCGAGAAGCGCGAAGGGTGTCTCCAGAGAGTAGGTGGGCGGATTTCGGTTCGGAGGAGGCGGATCATCATAAATAGAGGATATAATTGGCCACTAAATTGGGAAAAAGAAAAAAAACTGGTAAAAAATAGCTCAATTTCTGGCACCAACAGCAATTGTTTAAATTCAGGCAAAATTGTAAAAAAAGGGGGACACTGTCGTTGTACTCTTGAAAAAACTTAAAAAAAGTAAATGATTTACTTGCTCTATACTTAAGCTCAATTTCTGCATTTAGCTAATTATATAAAAATATGGGCCAACAGCAATTCCACATGTAAATGTAAAGCCTAAAAGTTTAAATGAGTGTACACACAGAGCCACTTTGTATGCAGCAAACTCCTGCTGGTTTCCCTCCCCCTAGTTGCAGGCAGCCAATCCTCGTCCCCAAACGGGACTCGACAGAGCCAGACTGGGGCCACACCTGCACATGGACCCTGAGAATATTTCTGAAAGACTTTTGTCCTTATGGGGTATTGCGTGTAGATTGATGGCAAAAACAATCAACTTAATCAATTTTAAATTAAGTCTATAACACGACAAAGTGTGGAAAAAGTGAAGGGGCCTGAATACTTTCCCAAGCCACTGTACAACCTCAGGCGTAGGTAACAAGTCCGTCTTGCTAGGGCCAGTTACCCCACATCGTAAGGCCCCAGCAGTAACAAGTAGGGCAACAGGATTCTGGGATATGTAGTTAAAAAAGGAACACGAGCTTGGCCAGGTATTTAGCGAGCTGGCTTGAAAAAAAAGTGGCTAACTGGTTAGCTAGCTAGCTATGCAAACTCATGCATCCGTTCAAGATAACGCAGCGCTGAACATTGTGGGTGGCAACAGAGGTCCAATGTTGCCCCGCCCTCCAATGTTCAAATGAACCCTACGCCCTTCCACACAATGGCTATATACATTGTGATTTATTTGACAACATCCTCTACAATAATTTATTGTATCATAGAAAAAAACCTCTGAAATAATCTATAAAAATAAAAAAATCATTTAAATGCCAAGACGATGTCTGAGTTTGAATCCGGCTGTTTAAACATGAATTCCAGCCGACAGAAAGGGGCTCTGCATGTCTGAGAGGCACACTTCATACCTTATAAATCCACGGGCCAGTTCTCCTCTTTTGTGCCTTTCTTTCTTTCTCTCTGCCCCACATTTATTTCTTCCTGTCCCTCGTTCTTCCTTTCCTTCATTTTCTCTTGTCCCTTTTCTTTTCTTTCTCTCCTCTCCTCTCTCTCTCTTCCTTATCTTTTTCTTTATGCCTTTGTTGTATTATTTGTATTATGTTCTTTCACTCGTTCTTTCTTTCCCCTCGTTTTCCACTCTTCTCTTTCGTTCTTTGATTCTTTGAGCCCCCCCTCCCCCTCCTCATGTTTTGTCTCTCACTCTCTTTCTTTCTCTCCCTTGTTTCTTTTATATTCCTTCACGGTCAATGACATGTTTCTTTTTCTTTCTCTTTTTGCCGCACAGAACCTGAGGTGGTGAAGCCATCCTAGAAACAAGGGAGGGAGGGGGGGGCACAGGAAACACACAGGAAACATATTTGCCGTTGACCGACTTGCTCGCCCGTTTTCCCAGCGTATGAAGTGACTGCTCACGTCGTGTTCGTCACATCGTGAAGGCCGGGAGAGGAAAAAACGATAACATCATTTCCATTCCGAGCTACAGGCACACGATCAGATCAAGTCCCCGACGGTTTCCAGCTGTTGGAACTCTTTTGACACAAATAAACCGTATAACCCCCATTTTCCAGTTTTTACTGAAATTTAAGCAGTTCAAGTCCAGTGAATAACCTGAAATGGTACAAAGGTAAGCGGTAAACTGCCAGAGGTTAAAAAAAAAGTTTAGGTTACCAAAAACTTAAAAATAATGTAATTTTTGGGGCAGTGAGTGGTTTCCTACACCATCAGTTTCCACGTGGAAACTGGAGGAAACTCCAGGAAGAGGTCTGCCAGACCCAAAGCCACAACAAAATCAGAAGACAAGTTTCTGAGAGTCAACAGCTTGCGTGATAGGCGGCTCACAGGACAACAGCTTCAAGCACAGCTTAACACTGGTAGAAGTAAGGAAGTCTCACCACCAGTGGACTACTGAAGACATGGAAGAAGGTCATGAATCAAAATTTGAAATCTTAAAATTTTGGAAGGTTTTGTAGGCCGTTGAGTAGGCGAAAGGGTGGTTGCTCAGTGTGTGACACCAACTATCAAACATAGAGGAGAAAGTGTGATGGTCTGGGGCTCTTTTGCTGGATCCAGAGTCGGCAACTTGTACAGAGTGACTGTTAACCCACGTTAACCCATTACTTGTTGCCTGAAAAGGGCCTTTTTTTATAACTCTGGCAGTTTACCTCTTACCTTTGTACCATTTCAGGTTATTCACTTTACATTTCAGTAAAAACTGGAAAATGGGGGTGTTCTAAAACTTTTGACTGGTAGTGTAGGTCCGCTTGGATCTGATGTATTTGATAAAAAAATTAAAAAACGTTACGAGCTAAGAGGGCAATAAACCGAACTCAATCTGTAGGAAGGCAGCGGAAACGCTGATAATCGATGTTACGGCTCCCCCGTCGCAAATGCTGGGCGATAAAGACAACATAATTACACTTCGCTATGAGTGTTGGCAATCGTGCTAATGTGGCTCTGGCACGTGAGCGCCCACTACAGAAAGTGACGTGGAGCTAAATCGCTCTCTTGTCGCGTCGAGATCCCTCGGTTTGAAACTCGCTGCGGGCAGAACCAACTCCGTTACACTAGACCCCCATTGTTTACATCGTCGGTAAACACCCCGCCTTGGGAAAACACCCCATTTAAAATTAAGACTAGAAACATAGCTCCATTTGTTTGTGCCGCTGGGCAGAAACAGCTACAGTACTGCCATTTCAACCGATGATATGAAAAAGATACACACAATGGCCTACTGTGAACCAGGCCTCCGCCAAATCATTTAAAAATATAATTTGAATGACTTTAAAATACTTTTTCGTGAAAGTATTTTGACTTCCATTATTTATAAGAGACCAGGAAACGGCATTAGTTTAATTGTAGTCAATAGGGGGGGAGGGGTTTCTCTCACAAAAATTGGCACATAATTTCATATGAAAACAACAAGCAGCATTTTATTGTTTTCAGGGAACATCACAGTGGGCTGCGCAAAACTACCGCCGCCGACGAGCGCAGATCACCACGCAACTTGGTGACGTCACATCCTGTTTCCTCCCGTGGTCGGGCACATATACTCCCGATGGTGGACGCCCCTTATCTCGATGGCCTCCTTTGTCTCTCGAAGTCCTCCCTGTCTGTCTGTCGCTCGCGAGCCTTATTGAGCCCCAATTTTTTAAAAACGGGTAACTGACGTGACCCCGAAATTACCCCCTGTTCAGAGACCGCCACACCGACGTGTGCTGAGCGATTCAATCGCCGAGTGATTAGGGCTTGACTGGAGCATCTTCTCAAAACAAATCCTCCAAGACACGGACGCTAAACAAAAACGCACGCACACACACACACACACACACACACGCTCTCAGAGGCACCAACACACATGCACACACACACAAACATGTGCACATATACACACACATACACACCCACACGCTCTCACAGGCACAAACACACACACACACACACACACACAAACAAAACACATTTTTATTTAATAACCACGTTTTTTTTTAAGCTATAAAAATTGTCACGAGACCACTTACAATGAGCTGCAATTAGGTCATGTATGAGCAGAGATAAAAGCGCTTCGTAGATGTATCCCGTAAAACGGTAATCCTCTGAGCGGCGAACAGTGGGGTGGTACGCGGTGGCAGGACAACAGGGTCTGGCATCAAGCCGCTCGGAAAAGTGAGTCATCAGAACTCAGCCTTCATTTGTTTTTGTATCCTTTTATTCGTCCCTGAACTCCAGAAAATAACAAGTGAACTTCAAATGAACCAGAGAGTGAGAGAGAGAGAAATAGAGAGAGATGGGACGGGTTTTTGGCAGAACCTGTGTTTTCTCAATCTGAGTGCGCTGATGTCAGGCAATCAATGTGAGTCGTGCACCAGTTTTAAAGAACCCCCCCCCCCCCCTAAAACAAGAAGAAAGAAATGAAGTAAAGAAAGAAAGAAAGAGGGGTGAAAAAAAGCTAAAATATAAATAAAACAGGTGGGGGTGAGGGGGGGCCTACATGTACTCTATGACACCAGTGTGTGTGCTGGTATTGGTTCCAAACGATCTCTTGTATAATTGTTCAAAACAATGTGTAAAACGTGTTCAGGTTCCATCATTTTGTGCTGAAACAGATTTGAACACAATGCAGGTTTGGCTCAGTACCACTTGCCTTGTCTTTTGGACCAGGTGTCCACACTTTCTGCATTTAGGACTTTGATGATGTGAGCTGTATCAATAAATCAATAAAAAATGTGACCTCTTTCAAAAAGGAGTCATTTGCCATATAGCACATGACAGAAAACAGAAGCATTAGTTGCCTGAGATCTGATCTGACTGATTAAAAGTCTTTATATTGTATAGAATATTAATTATCTAAAAATGAATATCCCTTTCTGACACACTGTGGCGTAAATCCCTCATTAGACGTTAAGAGTGTCTAATTAAAAATAGTGAACAGCTTGTTATACTTCAGGAACTCTAATTATGGTTGGAACTGAAACCATCAGACACAGGCGCAGTCCAGGGCCCAGTTTGAGAAGCACTGGTCTGTGATACAAGGTAACAAGGGCAACCAAATATCTCTCCCTTTCTCTCACTCACTCACTCACTCTCTCTCTCCCCCTTCACAATTCTCCCTTTCTCTTGTCCTTTCTCTCCATCTCTCCCTGAGGAATTGGAATGGCTACGTCTCATAGCTGCAGTCCTCTGAGAGGGAGAGAGAGAGAGAGGGATGGGGGAGGGAGGGAGAGAGGGAGAGGGAGAGGGAGAGAGAGAGAGAGAGAGAGAGAGAGGGACCAAGGGAGAGAGAAGGAGAGAGAGAGAGAGAGAGAGAGGGATGGGGAGGGGGAGAGAGAGAGAGAGAGAGAGAGAGAGAGAGAGAGAGAGAGAGAGAGAGAGAGAGATGGAGAGAGAACCACTATTGTTACAGAATTAACTGCATACACTTTGGGATTCAAAAATATGTTATGCCGATATAGCATTCAAAACTGAAATTGAGAGGGTGTGTTTATTTAATATTTACGTATTAGTTAATGTACAGTATGTATTTTTCAACTCAATTGCTCATGGTTTGTTGTTAATATATTATGGAAGAGGAAACCATTGTAATGTGCTTTTTGGACACTTTTATGTTATGTTAAATTTAAATGTAAATTCTGTTAGCTCTGAGTCTGTTTGTGTCCTTGAAATGGAGGGGGGCGAGGCTAACAGCT
>JAINUG010000483.1:155000-217500 GCA_029706075.1 Aldrovandia affinis
AGATGCCGGGGCTCAACTCGCCCCCCCGCGGAGGAAAAAGGGTAAACCTTTTCTACGTCTGTGTCGCTGCATTTCTGTCCCTCCATCTGGTCTAATGGTAACTTTCCAGTGGTGGAGCAACAAGGGTTAAAAACAGGAGCGATGATATGGTTGCTGTTTTTAAAGACGCCCTTGTTGACGTGCAGATTAGATTCATTTGTGAGAAGCCTCTCTCGCACTCTGCGCTGGAAATTGCTACGGTGTTAACAGCGGTTAAGAGATCCTTCAAGGGCTGTGTAACTTGTTCTCCTGATGTTCTCTGTGAACACTCTGAAAGCACGATTTGTTTCTCGTCTGTTAAGTCTGTTAAAATACGCGTTGTTGTCGCACTTTAGATATTTATGAGCCCGGACTCTGATTCTGAAAGACATTTGCTGGGACATTTGCATTTGTCCATGACGCAAAATAGACATTCTTGGTCCTCCATTTGTCCATGCCAGAGGCGACCAAAGCAGCTACACCAACCTACTGGGCTGTGCTCCACACGCCACAGGCTCCACACGATTGGTCCTCCACTCTGCTCCCAGATCACGCTCCACACGCCACACGCTCCACACGCCACACGCTCCACACGCCACAGGCTGCACACACCACACGCCCACACGCCACACGCCCACGCCACACGCCCACACGCCACACGCCCCCACGCCACACGCTCCACACGCCACACGCTCCACACGCCACAGGCTCCACACGCCACGGGCTCCACACGCCACACGCTCCACACGCCACACGCTCCACACGCTCCACACGCCACACGCCACACGCTCCACACGCCACACGCTCCCACACGCCACACGCTCCACACGCCACACGCCACACGCTCCACACGCTCCACACGCCACACGCTCCACACGCCACGGGCTCCACACGCCACACGCCCACACGCCACACGCTCCACACGCCACGGGGCACGCACACGCTCCACACGCTCCACACGCCACACGCCCACGCCACACGCCTCCACACCACACGCCCACACGCCACACGCCCCACGCCACGGGCTGCACACCACACGCTCCACACGCCACACGCTCCACACGCCACGGGCTCCACGCCACACGCTCCACACGCCACACGCTCCACACGCCACGGGCTCCACATGTGCAACCGACCCAGAGCCCGAGCATGTAACCTCTCTGGTGAAACCTGAGCTGAGAAATAAATAAATAAACAAACAAACAAACAAATCCATGAAACAGCGAGAGCGTTTGCGTCAAATTGATTCTATTCTGGAAACGTATTTTCTTCCCCCACCGATTCATTAATGAAGTATGTGTTCAATGGAGAAGCACTCCATCTTTTTTCAAGATAAATATAGAATCATTCAGACGTCCTTTCAGTCCCTCTCTCCCCCAACCTACAGAGCCTAATCAGTTCATCTTTTCAAGGGAAGGGCAAATGTATTCCTGAAAAGAGCCATTGAAACGTCCATGCTCAAGCAGCTTCATGGTGCTATTAGTGGGAGAAAATGCCTGTGCCATGCTGCAACAACAACAAAAAACAACCATTTCTCATTTCCACTTTTCCTGATTTGTATTAAAAGAATGTACACAATCCATTCCAGATTAAAACGTGTGTCTTTTTCTAATCAACAATAGGCCACAGTACCATGCCATACATTTTTTTCCAGTACCTTTTTCAAATGTTTTTCTTAATTCACAAATCAAACAGTCTTCATAAATAAACAGAACGGGGAAATTATTATTATTTTTTTTACAAAAGTAATTCTGTAGAAACTTTCCTTCAACCAGCCCTGTGTTAAATAAGTCATCTAAATAATTTAACTCTTTAGATGCCGATGATATTTGAATCTTTCAGGTGTGAGACGTTACCCCGAGGTCCCACGGCACTTATCGCTGAGAGCAGGGGAGTTGCCCCTAATCACCCCCCCACAACCTGCCCCCTAATCACCCCCAACACAACCTGCCCCCTAATCACCCCCCAACACAACCTGCCCCCTAATCACCCCCCAACACAACCTGCCCCCTAATCACCCCCCAACACAACCTGAGCCCCTAATCACCCCCAAGCAACCTGCCCCCTAATCACCCCCAACACAACCTCCCCTAATCACCCCCAACACAACCTGCCCCTAATCACCCCCAACACAACCTGCCCCTAATCACCCCCAACACAACCTGCCCCCTAATCACCCCCAACACAACCTGCCCCCTAATCACCCCCAACACAACCTGCCCCCTAATCACCCCCAATCACCCCCAACCAACCCCTAATCACCCCCAACACAACCTGCCCCCTAATCACCCCCCACAACCTGCCCCTAACAACCTGCCCCTAATCACCCCCAACACAACCTGCCCCTAATCACCCCCAAACACAACCTGCCCCCTAATCCCCCCCCAACACAACCTGCCCCTAATCACCCCCAACACAACCTGCCCCTAAATCCCCCAACACAACCTGCCCCCTAATCACCCCCAACACAACCTGCCCCTAATCACCCCCAACACAACCTGCCCCTAATCACCCCCAACACAACCTGCCCCTAATCATCCCCCCAACACAACCTGCCCCTAATCACCCCCCCAACCTGCCCCCTAATCACCCCCCAACACAACCTGCCCCCTAATCACCCCCAACCTGCCCCCTAATCACCCCCAACACAACCTGCCCCTAATCACCCCCAACACAACCTGCCCCTAATCACCCCCCAACACAACCTGCCCCTAATCACCTGCCCTAATCACAACACAACCTGCCCCTAACACAACCAAACACAACCCCCCTAATCACCCCCCACAACCTGCCCCCTAATCACAACCTGCCCCTAATAATCTACTCACCCCCAACACAACCTGCCCCTAATGACTCTCTCAACCCCCTAATCACCCCCAACACAACCTGTTTAATCACCCCCAACACAACCTGGCTCAATGATTCAACCTGGCCCCTAATCTCTCTAATCTCCAATGATTCCCTCTCTCTCCACCTCAGCTAATGTGTTGTGAGCGTTCTGGAACAAAATGGCTGCCGTGAATCACCCAGGTGAGTCTCCTCCCCCCCACCCCCATCGCTGTAAAGCGCTTTGAGATCCTTAGAGGAAAGGGCGCTATAATCGAAATCCATCATCATCATCACCAGTCAGGTAAATCCCCTTTAACAGAATGTGTAGTCTGCAATGGAGGGGCTGAAATGGTCCACTGCAGTGGCAGTCGTGTGTGATCGGGGGTCTTCAGAAGGGCCCTGTGTTCAACTTCATTAATATTAACAGGCTAGTAAAAACGTACGCTCCAGCTGACAGTGGATTATTTGTATTTTCATAGGTGCAAACTTCTGTGAAAATACGACCAAAAAAGACGATTGCCACTGTGAGGCACGCTCTGCGTTCCCCGTTTAACAAGGAAAACTCTTGCGAATAACATTAGCAAGCAGGCCCTAGCTTTTAGCGGGGAACTATTACCTCAATTAAGTCAATTATTGTTGAATCAAGAATCCCTCTAGCCACGGTCAGCTGTCCTCTCTCTCGGTTCGATTTGCTGATAATGTTTTGGCCCCAGATTTACAACGGCATAAACGCACATGGCATTAGCACAATTACCAACTCGCGTAGCCTAATTGCTGCCTGTTTTTTTTGGAGCTCTTTTTTTTGATTGGTTAAAAGCATTTTGGCATCGTTTGGTTGGTTTAACGAATCTCGTTTCTGTTTGAACAGCATTCCAAAGGCGGAGGCGGTGTGGTGACTTTCTTTTTCCAGAGGAAACGAAAACAATGCAAACATTTGCCATTGTCTTTGTTTTGTATTTTCATTTCATTTTTTTCTTTCAAAACGGATCCTCTAATTTTCTAGCGATGTATTCATATTTCTAGCTGTAAATGGGTTAATTGCATGTCTTCGTGTAATTCGCTGTGCACGCACATTTTCAGATAGCGCTGTGCCAGATTGTCAAGTCTGATCCGCACGTGGCATAATGTTTTACATCAATTTATGCGATTGATGGCATTAACAAAATAGGAATGTTCTGCCTTCGCGAACAATTAATACTGCGAGGAAAAATCCCCTCGTGGCTGAATGAGGAGACTATTTAAGAAGTCCACAGGTACAGACGAACCTCGGAGATACGAAAGCATGTCGTTTTGATCCATCTGAATTAAGCCAGGCGAAGAAAACACGTCGGTCTGCGCCTAATGATTTACGCCGTGCGTGTGTGTGGTTGTTAACGTTAGCAAGGACACACAAACGTAGCCAACTGTAAATAATTTGCGTGGGATTAAACATAACGTGACCACTCAAGCTACCGACCACGCTCTCTCCCTCCCTGCAAAGCAGCCAGTTTCCACAGAAATGGTCCGGAAATGGAATGTTCTCAAACTGTGGATTACAGCAACAGGAGAGGCAATTAGGCCTATCTTAATAGCGGGCCAGACTATAACTCGACCACGTGCCAGGGACATTAAAGATCATTATAGTTATTATTTTCAATGAATTTATTTTCTGGTGTGTGTGTTTTCTGTTTTTGCCCATTTTCAGATGATTAGGTTGGGTGGGTGGGCCAGGACCTCTCCAGCCATCCCACCAAACAAATGGAATCACGCTTCCTGCTTTGGGCTTATTCCGCTTTCTGCTTTCTGCTTTCGACTGTTTTCCCCCCATTGCCTGGCTGCCTGCCTCAACTCTCTTGTAAATACTGAGTAAATGCCTTATTCCCCAAACACCCATGACAGGATTGATATTCTTTTTCCTTTTAAACAAAAAAAAGAAAGAAAGCAGATTTCCTGTTTCTGAAAAGCAGGACGTGTCGGTGAATGTGAGGTGAGATCACAGGTTGAGGCTCCGGACGTCCGACACGTCTTACTGAACAGGCCACAGAGGGGAGGTGATTACGTCATCACTCTCTCTCTCTTATTCTCTCCCATATTTTCTCTCTCTCTCTCTTTCTCTCTCTTTCCCGCTTTCCCTCCCCTCCTTCTCTCTCTTTCTTATTCTCTCCCTAATTTTCTCTCTTTCCCTCCCCTCCTCTCTCTCTCTCTCTTTCCCTCCCCTCCTTTCTCTCTCTCTCTCTCTTTCCCTCCCCTCCTTCTCTCTCTCTCTCTCTCTCTCTCTCTCTCTCTCTCTCTTTCCCTCCCCTCCTTCTCTCTCTCTCTCTCTCTCTCTCTCTCTTGACCTGTGTTTCACTCCTCCATCATTGACTGTAACCAAATATATACCATCTTTGAAATTCATGACTGATTAGGGCACTGAACTCTCTGGCTAATCGAGATCTCTGGCTATCATTTTTCTTATTATAAAACATTTTTTATTGTGTGTTATATTTATGTAAAAAACAATAAATAAGGCAATATGAATTAGAAAAAATCTCTCAATTACATCTCTGGGAAACATTGGCGTTCAGGACTGATTAGTGGCCGATGGTAACAACGACGTTCGGGAATCTGAACACTCAGAAATGCTGCTCTTCAAGAGGCTCCGTCAACACTCGAGAACCGCATCATTTCACACCAGCGAGAGGAATCCCGCCTCTTCTCCCGTGTGATTGGATGACCGTGCCGTCCGTCAGCAGCTGCTCTTGACCTGGTGATCCACAATTACACCATCACCGCTGGACCCATTACACCATCACCGCTGGACCCATTACACCATCACCGCTGGACCCATTACACCATCACCGCTGGACCCATTACACCATCACCGCTGGACCCATTACACCATCACCGCTGGACCCATTACACCATCACCGCTGGACCATCACCGCTGGGACCCATTACTGGACCCATTATCCATCCGCTGGACCCATTACACCATCACCGCTGGACCCATTACACCATCACCGCTGGACCCATTACACCATCACCGCTGGACCCATTACACCATCACCGCTGGACCCATTACAACATCACCGCTGGACCCATTACACCATCACCGCTGGACCCATTACACCATCACCGCTGGACCCATTACACCATCACCGCTGGACCCATTACAACGGAAAACACTTCAAACAAAATCGCTACAATCAGGAGAGAGAAGCCCACGGCCACTCCTGGCCCACGGCCAGACCAGTCTGTTCTGAAACGCAGGCGTGAATCGACCTCCGTCCCTTCTCCTTTCTCAATACGACAGCATGACAGACCATCCGTAATGATAATAATCTCTGTGCCCGGCCTCCCGCGTGGTCTAGTGGTTTCAATGTCCGACGCTGGCCACGGCGACCGGGGTTCGATTCCCCGTCGCGCCAGAGTCGGCTCTGGTCGCGAGTGCCATCGGGGCGGCAATTGGCTGTCCGCCCCAGGGAGGGGGGAGCGAAGCTGACACACACAGTTCGCTGCGCAGAGGAGTGGTTCTGGGGTACCAGAATTACAGTCGATGGCACGACGAGTGCTGTCTCGGAGGAGGCAGCGCTACGCCCTTGTCACTGCCGGTCACAGGAATACGAACTATGAGGGAAGGGGGATTGAACTAAGCACTAAGCACTCCTGTCCTGGGGGAACATTGAATGGCAATTGAAGAGTCCACAAACCTTGTTTCCACATCCTAAATTAGCTGCTGATTGAAAAGGAAACACAAAAACCTGCAGACACTGCAGCCCTCCAGGACTGGAGTTAAACCTGCAGACACTGCGGCCCCTCCAGGACTGGAGTTAAACCTGCAGACACTGCAGCCCCTCCAGGACTGGAGTTAAACCTGCAGACACTGCGGCCCCTCCAGGACTGTAGTTAAACCTGCAGACACTGCGCCCCTCCAGGACTGGAGTTAAACCTGCAGGCACTGTGGCCCTCCAGGACTGGAGTTAAACCTGCAGGCACTGTGGCCCTCCAGGACTGGAGTTTGAGATCTCTGTAATAAATGTTGCTTTCTCAAAAATGCTTCAGTACATTTCTCTTGAACACTTGACCAGACTGCACATTGGTCAAGTGTTCCCATGAAAAAACGTAATGACCGATGACAACCAAAAAGAGAATAGGTTATTGGAAATGTAAAATGAAAAGATATGTGCTTGCATCAAACCAATGTCCTGGCTGACTGAAAGGTTAGGAATCTTGTGGAGAGCATGCATAATGATTCAATCCTTTTGCGTAGAGGGGGTTGGGGGGGCTGGCCTGGTTTGGATTAGAGAGTTTTTAGAGTCTGCAAAAGAGACAGACATGGGTAATGAGTGCTCACTCGTTCTCAACCAGAACATAAATATTCCAATTTGAGAAATGGAGTGGGATGCAAATGATCGTCTCTCGGCAACAAGATAAATTAATTTTGGTTCATTAATATGCCTGCAGTACAGTAGGTTTTGGATAATAAAGATTGCGGGTTGGGGTTTTGTTTTTGAGGGGGTTGTGAGTGATGAGATACAAAAATAAAGATAGATAGATTGATTGATTGATTGATTAGGGTTAGGGAGAAAAGACGTGTGAGTGTGTGTGTGTGTGTGTGTGTGTGTGTGTGTGTGTGTGTGTGTTAGTGTGTGTGTGTGTGTGTCAGTGTGAGTGAGTGTATACACTGACACAGATATGTGTGTATACAGTGGGGAAAATAAGTATTTCATCCCCTGCTGATTTTGTGAGTTTGCCCCCTTACAAAGAAAGGAACGGTCTATAATTTTCATGGTAGGTTCATCTTAACAGTGAGAGACAGAATATTTAAAAAATCCCAGAAAATCACATTATATGAATTTTAAACATTTATTTGTGTTTTATTGAGGATTATTTTCCTCAATAAAACACAAATAAATGTTTAAAATTCATATAATGTGATGCATTATTTCACCCCTAGCAAAACATGACTCAGTACTTGGTGGAGAAACCCTTGTTGGCAAGCACAGCGGTCAGACGTTTCTTGTAGTTGGTCACCAAGTTTGCGCAGATCCCAGGAGGGATTTTGGCCCACTCCTCTTTGCAGATCCTCTCCAAATCCTTAGGGTTTGTAGGTTGTCGCTTGGCACCTCGAAGCTTCAGCTCCCTCCACAGATTCTCTATAGGATTAAGGTCCGGAGACTGACTAGGCCACTCCATGACCTTAATGTGCTTCTTCTTGAGCCACTCCTTTGTTGCCTTAGCCGTATGCTTTGGGTCATTGTCATGCTGGAACACCCATCCACGACCCATTTTCAGTGTCCTGGCTGAGGGAAGGAGGTTCTCACCCAAGATTTCCCGGTACATGGCTCCATTCATCCTCCCCTCGATCCGGTGAAGTCGTCCTGTCCCCTTAGCAGAGAAACAGCCCCAAAGCATAATGTTTCCACCGCCATGCTTGACGGTGGGGATGGTGTTCTTGGGGTCCAAGGCAGCTTTTTTCTTCCTCCAAACACGGTGAGTCGAGTTGATCCCAAAGAGCTCGATTTTAGTCTCATCTGATCACAGCACTTTCTCCCAAGCCTCCTCTGAATCATCCAGGTGCTCATTGGCAAACTTCAAACGGGCCTGTACATGTGCCTTCTTGAGCAGGGGGACCTTGCGGGCACTACAGGATTTCAATCCATTACGGCGTAGTGTGTTACCAATGGTCATCTTGGTGACTGTGGTCCCAGCTGCCTTGAGATCATCAACAAGCTCCAGCCGTGTAGTTCTGGGTTGTTCCTCACCTTTCTCATGATCAGGTTCACTCCACGAGGTGAGATCTTGCGTGGAGCCCCAGACCGAGGGAGATTGATGGTCAATTGGTGTTTCTTCCATTTTCTAATTATCGCACCAACAGTTGACTCCTTCTCACCAAGCTGCTTGGTCTTGTAGCCCATTCCAGTCTTGTGCAGGTCTACAATTTTGTCCCTGATGTCCTTAGACAATTCTTTGGTCTTGCCCATTGTGGAGAGGTTGGAATCTGATTCATTGATTGATTCTGTGGACAGGTGTCTTTTATACAGGTAACGAGTACTTAATTAGGAGTACTAATTAAGTAAGAGGACTAATCTGTGTGCCTCCTGGTCACATAACCGGTCTGTGGGAGCCAGAATTCTTGCTGGTTTGTAGGGGGTGAAATACTTATTTTCCTCAATGAAACACAAATAAATGTTTAAAATTCATATAATGTGATTTTCTGGGATTTTTTTAAATATTCTGTCTCTCACTGTTAAGATGAACCTACCATGAAAATTATAGACCGTTCCTTTCTTTGTAAGGGGGCAAACTCACAAAATCAGCAGGGGGTGAAATACTTATTTTCCCCACTGTATGTGTGTGTGTGTGTGAGTGTGTGTGAGTGTGTGTGTGTGTGTGTGTGTGTGTGTGAGTGTGTGTTCTGGGGATCCACTGTGTGTGCTGGTTTACACTGTGTTTGCTGGGGGCCCACTGTGTGTACTGGTTTACACTGTGTGTGCTGGGGGCCCACTGTGTGTACTGGTTTACACGGTGTTTGCTGGGGGCCCACTGTGTGTGCTGGTTTACACGGTGTTTGCTGGGGGCCCACTGTGTATACTGGTTTTCCTTCCAACCACAATTGCAGACTCTCTATTGTAACTAGCTGTCAATTGTTCTTAATGAGACATTTTTAATTTTGATTAAAGCATGATTTACTCTGTTAAGGCCTAATCAGTGGAGGCCTACTTTTCAAAAGTGGACAGGTTGTCACTGAAACCTTTTGTGGAAAATGAAGAGTTCAATGACAGAGCGATTGGCAACAAGCCAAACCTGCATTGTGTTAAAATAAGTGTGAAGAAAGAAATGATGGTAGAACTTACACAGATGTTTTCAACAACCTTAATTGATCAAGAGACTGGCAGTAACAAAACCCAGCATCACAGGGGGTCCCCAGGACCGAGGTTGGAAACCACTGCCCTGTAGGTATTCTACATCGAAGATTACATAGGACAAACATAATAAATAGGGATTATAGAAGCGTGTCGTTAACATTTTACACATTTAGCAGACGCTGTTATCCAGAGCAACTTACAAGATGTGCATTAATACATGGTAAGATCAATCATTGTTCCCGCAAGAGATCAGTGCAGTAATACAGCGATGGTTTTGTCTCAATCAATCAATCAACGTTGCATCTTCCGACATTCCGAATATAACTTGTCATGAAAAGCACTGTAGTTCGCATATGTCTTATTTATAAAATATATGGGTGTAACAAAATGTATCAAGCATGTCAGAGTAGGACTGCTGATCTAGAATCTTATCATGATTTATAATGAAAGGTAAAACAGGTCCCAGGTTCTTTCTCAAAAAAACCACTGATCTAATGTGACTGCATTACTTACACTGACTGACTTGCATTACTACATAAAATCTGTGGTTTCTTCATGGAATAATGTGTTTCAGTAGAATTTCAACAGGTCCCATGTTATGAACATAGTGTGTGATTATGGATGCCGGCGGTGTGGCAACATCGGGGTGGGAATAGTGCGTGTCGGTGGGGTGAGTGCCCTTTTTTTTTTTTTTGCTTGAGCCCCTGCCCCCCAAAATGTCTGTGCATGGCCCTGCTCGCGGACATGCATCTTGCAGCGCATTTTTATGGAAATGTGATTATTGGGTGTAGAATAGTCTTTTACGACCTGGATCTTATTTTATATTTTAATTATCAATGAAAACTGATTATCTCACCTCTCAAAAGTTGGAAATTGACTTATTAAGTGAGCACCATTCTACAACGAATCGATGGTGACATTTTCTCAGCCCTTCCTGTATTAGTACATACAGTATATTAGTATATATATTATTCAATTATATTAGTACATACAGTATATTAGTATATATATTATTCAATTATATTAGTATATACAGTATATTACTATATACAGTATATTACTATATACAGTATATTACTCAATTATATTAGTACATACAGTATATTACTATATATTAAATTATATTAGTACATAACAGTCCCTCCTGTTAAAGTAACGTTTCCTGGTCGTACATTCTCTGGTGTGAGGAATTAAATAACACAATACAAATTAAATAACACCATTTAATATTTACATAAACACAATAATGTACAATAAACTCATTTCCAGACATAAATATTCTTGACAACAAACAAACAACAGGCTCCAACAGCATGCACAACTTTATATCATGTCCTGAAAAAGATATGAATTATTGGATGAATTATTAATTAATAGTAATATTACTTCTTAACACGATTATCCCTTAAATACAGCTTGTTATTGAAATAATTCCAGGTGAGAAGACAGGAGTACGATAGCAAAGTATGACCTGGCGTTCGTTTGAAATACTTCAACCCTTTAGAAATCGGTAACATTCCCGCACAAATCTAGTATTTTCACCAATATTCGGACAGAACAAGATTCCTCTTTCGCGCTTTCATATGATTGCATGTTTTGGTTAGAGAGTAACTTTACCGCGTTGAGTATCAGTTCTGTACCACGCGCATCCAATCAAACTGTCTGTCGTGGTTTCACTGCCGTGATACCGGGAGGGGAAATTAACGACATTTTCAGAACAAATATGAAGGAATATCACGAGTAAGATGAGGTCTTATTTTCAGGGGAATTACCCTGCATGGCTCAGCCAGTGACACGTACAAGTGAACTTTACTTATTTACTTTACTTCATGTATTTAGTTATACCGCTTGTGGTCTAGTTCCCGTGCTGTACACAGGACTGTGGGGACACCTTGTGGTGAGAAATGGAACTGCAGCCTGTCACGCAGCAGTATGAAGTGATGTCATCGTTACGCGGTCAGAGCCCTTACCAGGGCTGTGTTCGAAACCGTTTCCTATTCCCTAAATAGTGCACTATATAGTGTGTTCGTCATTTTGTAGTGGTGTTCGAATTCTCAACAGTTAATTTCGTTCACTATATAATCCACTATAAAATACCCACAATTCACAGCGATTTCTAGTGAACAGTGAATGTACCCTACAATTTCTCCCGTATACCACAATGCAATGCGGTCGTGTCTTAGTTAGCTCACGACTTCCATAACGGTAGCTATTGGTGGCTAAAGCAGTGGCTAACAGACAGCACCACAGTTGACAAAACCACACTTGCACATCATTAGAATTTCAACAATTTATTTGGGATTTAACATTCAAAACTGAACATGCAAACCCGATACTACCTGAGTACATTTCAACCTGCTGTCATGAGTGCTCGGTTTGTTTACGTGATACTGGGCGCGTCCACTTGCGTCACCTGAATATCCGCACATTTTTTTACGCAAATGACGTTCAGTTGTAGTGTCCGAAAACAGTTTAATCGTTCACTACATGGAACACTACATAGGGAACACTACATAGGGAACAATAGGGAATAGGGAATGAGTGAACGAGTGAACGGTTTTGAACACAACCCAGATTGGTGCCCGAGGCAAGATTTTAGCTGGTGCCCCTTGCAGTGGCGGAGCCAGAGGGGTGTCTGGGGTGGCACTGGACACCCCTGATATCTGATTGGCCACCCCGGGTGCCACCCTACAATTTAATTCGCTATCACTGGCAGTTTGATGCTGATTGACATCTTATTTCACCTCTTGTTGAAAGGAGAGTTTATTTTGACATCTGACGGCGCCTTTTTCAAATCGAGGACGAGGAAGAGAGAATATTTCCACAGCTCACGCGAGTCACGCGAGTGACTGTCACAGCTACGGCAGACCTGCGGCAAAAGCACCATATGTTGAAATAAGTTTTAAATAAAACGTGCATCGGGTTTAGGTTTCCTGAACAACTTTTACGAAAGTTGAATCGCTGTGTAGATGCATATTGGCAATTTGGCTCCATAACAGACAGTTAATCAGATAAGAGAGATCGGTTCCCAATTTAGCCTAACAATGGGCCTCATGCAAGAACATTTTCGTATTTTTCTCATATTTTTTTTCGTGAGGTGACTTCTACGAATGTTCCACGTCAGATTCAGCAAACGCTCGTAACTTCAGAAAACTGTCGTAAATGACAACGTAAACATGCTTAGAAGCATTCGTGTGATTTGTTAATGTCTATCTTAGATGAGTCCTGCCCCATTTTCATAGGAAAGCCATTCATAATAATGGCACCGAACAAAACCAAGAAGATTTGTTAATTAGCATAATGAAATAAGCACATACTAATAATGCTATATAAGGGACCTGGTTAGTGGGGAAAAAAATACCTGCCCCATTTTGATAGGAAAGCCATTGATAATAATGGCAACATTTTGAGATGTTATAAAAGGCTGAATTTGAACCTTAAATATCTTAAGTTTTAAGGAAGTTATGGTCATTTTACACTTGGAAATTTGCATATTGGCCCCTATTGTTTTTCAATGATCTTGAAACTAAAGCTGTGATTCAATAACATAAATGCCCTGTTATGTTTTGCTATGTCTGCTTGGTTTGTTTTTGTACTTTGTTTATTTATCATTCATCATTCACGTTTCATTCACGTTCTGTTCCCCGTCTGTCATTGTTCCTTGTTGTTCAAGATCCACTCCTTGTCTTTGTCATGCACTTTGAAATTCAACTTTTCGGTTTTTCTGTCTTAGTTTCTTATCTCGTTTTAGGTCCTTCTTTCTTCCTATAACACTTTGTATATATTAGATAGATGTATATAGTACTAACCTACTAATCTACTAACATTAGGGATTTAGATTAAGTTACTAACATGACTAATTACTAATTATCTCACGCTTCTATCTATCGCTATCATTCTCTCTCTTGTTGTCCTATCCCTGTACACTTCTCACCTTTCGCTTCTTCTGCACGCAGTTTCTCTCTATGCATTCCTCCCCTTCGAACTGTGCACGTGTCTGCCTGCTCTTCCAGGTCGTATATTGTCAATGTGTCTATGTTATTCCCTGTCCATGTCTTTGGTTTCCCCCATTATTGTTTTAGCGAATCCCATCGTTTTCACCTGCGTTCCTGCCCTTCTCTCCTCCCAGTCACACCTGATTCCTATTTTGTTTCCCTTCCCTGCTTGTATATAAGTTCCGTGTTTTTGTTCACTCTTTGTCAGAACGTTGATCATCATTTCCTGTGCCGATTATCAGTAAGCCAGAGTCTGTTGCATTTTCCCGAGACACCCCTTCTGTTTTCACTTCGAGTTTGCCTGCCGATTCTGTTTTGTTTGCATTTTCTGATTTCTTGGTTTTTACTTTTTTGATTGTTTTTTGACTACTCTCTGGATTTCGATGTTGTATCTTCGCTACTCTGTCTACTGGTTTTGATCCTTGCCTGAATTAAACGTTCCTTTCTGCCTGATCCTGGTCTGCGTCTGGGTCCTTATCCCGTACCTCACATGCCCATAACTTTCTTAAAAATAAAGATAATTGCATGAAATTTTCAGCAATTACAGATTGAAGCATTCTAAAAAAGATATGATATATCTTAATTTGAATTATCGGAAATTGCATTACATAATCAATTAATCACATAATTACATGTTGCGCACATGCCGCGACACGGCAAAAACCACAGCAGGCAGTGAGCATTTGGGCAAAGATATCTCACATTCCGGGTCAAAAATATCGCATTTCGCATCGACAGATTTCAATGAAATTTCACCAGAAACAAGATCAAATGTTAAATGAACGTCCTCGATACCTTTTATTTAATCCGAACTGTCTTGTGGGTTATCTGAGCGCAGATTAAAGCGATTGGCGGAAGGATTCTCTTTTGGCCAATAGAAAATAAGAAGTGAACAAGCATCATCAAATTCCAGGGAGAATCGAACGAAGAAGATTAGGTGTTCGAAACTGAAAGTGCAGTCCACTGAAATCCAGTTTGTGAGTGACAATGAAGTAACAAGCAATTGATTTAACAGCCCCAGAAAGATTTTTATAAACTGTCCTTCACAACATATAATAACCTATAATGTTAATAAAATAATTACAATAAAGTAATAGTAATTCTCTACGTTACCTGAGCAGAGAGTAAAATCTTACCTGCAGAAACATCGTTGATGCAACGCAACATCACTCCCAACAGCAACGTTTTCCATTCTGCCAGAAAATGTTTTTATGTTAACCCACTTGTTGTGAACTAACTATTTCATCCATAATCCATAATACATTTTGTTTCAGATTTTTCACTATTTTTCTCCCCTATTTGGAAGCCAATTTTACCCTCTATTTATTCCGATTAACCCTCCCCCCACAAACTCGCCGCCCCTTCTCTACGGGGTAAGCTACTCTCCGAGGCCGGCGATGATCACAGAAAGCTTCCTTGTGGGTGTGAATCAGAATCACATCGCGACGGCTAGGCGAGTTCCGTGTAGAAGGAGGCGGTTCGTCACCATCGTCACTGCCGGTCCCAGGGTAGTGGCTGGTCCCGTAGCTGCAGGCGGCAGGCTCATGGTGGGAGGGAAATTGAATCAATAGAGGGTACAACTGGCCACCAAATTAGGGGGGATACAACAAAACAATACAAAAGATGCACTTAGCCTACTTCCTTTTGCACTAAACAATGTTTATGTTTTACAGATAAGAAGAACATGACTGGCTATTCCTTGGGGTTTTATAATGCCTAATCTCTACGACAAATCTATGCGTTGGCCTACGGAGTACATTCATATTTAAAGATCTGATACGTGCATGCAAAATATTAATCCTTCAATCCATACCGTTTTCATTTGGAAATGAAATGTGTTTTTCTAACAATTGCCTGGTTTAGTGTATTCAGTGTATGAAGAAGCATAACTGTACAAGATACATAACTCGGATAAATTCTAAATTTGACGGACGCCATCATTAAATGGGTGGATGTTGCTGAAAATAGGTTATATTGATAATCACTCAAGTTGCATCCTGGTTTTTAAAAATTTTCAGGAAACACTGTCCAAATATTTCACCAAATGATGTTATATTGTACACAGTTGTATGAATTCTCCGGTTACTAGTCTGTGCCTCTAATTTCTGTTTGTTCTTTGTGAATATTTTCTATGTTCTGCTGTAGGAAGGCTTGTAAATAGATTTCATAGTTTTCATATATGAATATACATGTTTTATATTTTATATTTCAGGGTGTGAATGTTATTTAGCTTGCTTATTTGGGTGACATTGTCAGTTCTTAATTTATTAAAATGTAACCCTTCTGAATTCTCCCTCCTATTCTTATTCGTTTTTGTTTAATTCTTGATTATTTTTAGTATTAGTTTTTTTCAGTTGCTAACATGCATTGGTCAAAACTGAAGTCACATTGTCAAAACTCTTCACACAGTCAGCGAAACAGAAATCTATGTGGACCAAACTGTGAATCATTTTTCATTGCTTTCACACAAAATGCATTCAATGACCACATTTTCCCAAATCCATTAACTCTTTTCTCATTCATACTCCACCACCCGCAAAACACTATATATTTGCAGCACATTTTTCAAATGCTAACACACTGTTTTCAAAACTGTTAAAAACACATTCAAAACAGAATGATGGAGCTAACATCACAATGTGTGCAGCACTGTCCAATGATGGTTTGCTGTTACACAAACCACTCATTGGCCCCTACAATACAGAGAGGCTCATTTCTTTTCTGGATGACCTGCATAAATGACTTGTGCCAGCGGAGGAGAGAGGGGCAGGAAACTCCCCTACCTTCGTTGTTGTGTGGGATAATGTGGCATTCCACCACTCTGCTGCAGTCACAGACTGGTTTGCTGCACATCCCAGGATGTTAGTACTATTGCTGTCTCCATACTCCCCCTTCCTAAACCCCATAGAGGAGTTTTTCTGTGTGGAGGTGGAAGGTGTATGACCACCATGAATGCCATGAATGCGAGGTGTGGAGACATTTCTCCTGAAGACTGCCAGGGTTGGATTAAACATTCCAGAAGATACTTTCCAAGATGCATCGCCAGAGAAGACATAAGATGTGATGTTGATGAGAACTTAAGAACATAAGTAAGTAAGTAAGTAAGTAAGACTTTATTTATATAGCACCTTTCATACAAGAATTGCAGTTCAAAGTGCTTTACACAGAATGCATAATCAGAGAAGATTAAAATATATATAGTGCAAGATCAATTTAGTAGTGCAAGTCAGAGTTAATCAAAAGCTTTGGTAAAAAGATAGGTTTTAAGTTGTCTTTTGAAAATGTCTAGTGTGTTGGCTTCCCTGATATTTATGGGTAATGTGTTCCATAATTTTGGGGCGTAGTTGACAAAGGCCGCATCACCAACCTTCTTATGACAGTTTCTGGTGATCTCTAATAGACCTGCATCTGATGATCTCAGTGTTCTAGCTGGTGTGTAATTTGTAAGAGATTTAGCTATGTAGTTAGGTCCTTGTCCATTTAGAGCTTTGTAAGTGAGAAGGAGGACCTTAAAGTCTATTCTAAAGGTTACAGGAAGCCAGTGTAGAGCAGCTAGGACAGGACTAATGTGTTCTCTCCTTTTAGTTTTGGTTAATAATCTAGCTGCAGAGTTTTGAATGAGCTGGAGTCTTTCAATGGTTTTCTTGGGAAGACCAGTGAAGAGTGAGTTACAGTAGTCTAACCGGCTAGATATGAAAGCATGAATTAGCTTCTCAGCATCGTTTTGATTTATAAATGGTCGTACCTTTGCTATATTTCTGAGGTGAAAGAATGATGTTTTAGTCACTTTATTTATATGGGAGTTGAAATTCAGTTCTGAGTCTAGGATGACACCAAGGCTTGTGACCTCAGATTTGATCCAGGGGTTAATCCTCCCAAGTTTTTAATTAGCATTTCTCTTTTTGTTTTGGGGCCGATAAGTAGAATTTCAGTTTTATCCTCATTTAATCTCAGGAAGTTATTGCTCATCCATTTATTTATTGCTAATAGGCAGTTGGTAATGGAGTTTATAGCTGCCGTATCATTTGGTTCTGCGGATATATACAATTGTGTATCATCCGCATAGCTGTGGAAACCTACATTATGTTCCCTGATGATGTCACCCAGTGGTAGCATGTAAAGGAGAAAAGCAATGGACCTAGGCAGCTCCTTGTGCAACCCCATAGCAGTTGTCGTATTTCTCAGACATATAGCCTCCCAAGCTAATATAGAATTTCCTTCCTCTGATGTATGTTTGAGCCAGTTCAAAACACAGTCAGAGAAACCAACATACTTTTCGAGACGATTTATTAGAATATCATGATCAATAGTGTCGAATGCTGCACTGAGATCTAACAGAACGAGGATAGACACCTTGTTCTCATCAGAGTTTAGTCTGAGGTCGCTAATTATTTTGGTAAGAGCAGTTTCAGTGCTGTGAAATTTTCTGAAGCCTGACTGATATTCTTCTAGTATGTTGTTTTCTTTGAGAAAGGAATTTATTTGAACTGAAACTATCTTTTCAAGTACTTTACTAATGAATGGAAGGTTGGATATCGGTCTATAGTTTGCCAGAACATTACTATCTAAGTTGGATTTCTTTAATAAGGGTTTCACAACTGCTGTTTTAAAGGTATCAGGAAGATACCAGTTCTAAGGGATGTATTTATGATGTCCAGGACAGGGCTTGAGACATTATTAAACACCCGTTTAAAAAATGCTGTAGGTACAGGATCAATGTCTGAAGTGGAGGAGTTACAATCGGAGACAGTTTTACAAAGTTCACTTAATGTGATACATGTGAAACTTCCCATGGTTGCATTGCGCACTTTGCTGGAATCAGCTTTATTTCTATCAGGGTAATACTGGCTCTGATTGAAGTTATTTTGTTGTTGAAAAACAGTGCAAGTTCTTCACACTTAACTGTTGAGGACTGTGGAGGGGGTGGGGGCAGTGTTGAGCAGTTGATCAATAGTGGAGAACAGAACTCTGGAATTTCCAGCGTTATCTGTGATAATTTTAGAGAAGTAATCCTTCCTTGCTAGGCGGATGGTTTTGTTATAGGCAGTTAACGCATCTTTGTAGATATTACAATGGATTACTGTTTTTGTTTTCCTCCATTTTCTCTCAGTTGCACGACATTTCCTTTTTGCCTTGCTGACAACATTATGATTTAGCCAGGGGAGGCTCTGGCTGTCGACTTCTTTTTGGTTTTCAGCGGGGCAACATAGTTTAACACAGATGACAGTGCATCATTGAGATTTTCTACCATTTCATTTAGAGAGCTGTCATGACTGTGTGGCTCATATAGTCTAATGAGATCAGAGTACTTTGATTCAGCTTTGTCATCTAGGAGCCTCTTTTGGACTATAACTTATTTTTTTGTTCTGGTTAAGGTTATCTCAGTGTCAAAGAATATACAGTGATGGTCTGAGAGAGGTAATTCTGTTATTGAGACATTATTGATGTTTAGCCCAGTAGTTATTACTAAGTCTAATGTGTTACCGTGCGGTGAGTTGGTTCAGTTATATGTTGCGTTAGATCAAAGCTGTCCAGTGTATTTATAAGTTCTATAGTTTTGGAGTCTGATTTTTTATTGAAGTGTATATTCAGATCTCCATTTAGGATTACTTTATCGTATCTGGTCACACATAGAGAGATCAGCTCAGAGAACTCCTGTATGAATATTGGTGAGTATTTAGGTGGGCGGTATATTGTAACTAATATTGTTGATTCGGTTTTGAGCTCAATGGCAAGGTATTCCATTGACATTAATTCACCTAGTTCAGTGATTCTAAACATAAGTTTTGAAGAGAAAATAGCTGCAACTCCTCCTCCTCTTCTGTTTTTTCTGGGCAATTGATGAAAGCTATAATTTGGTGGGCAGGTCTCAATCATTATTGCTGTGGCTGTATCATTATTCAGCCAAGTTTCAACTAAACAGATGCAATCTAAGTTATTTTCTATGATCAGATCATTAACTAAAAAAGTTTTATTATTCAGTGATCTGACATTTAGGAGGGCTAATTTTATCTGTTGGACATGTACGTCAGGGGAGGAGATTTGTTTTGGCTGGACATTGATAACTAAAGGCACATCTACTAAATTGCTTAGACAAACCCCAGTAGGTCTGCGACCTGGAGCAGATTTTTCTCTTCGGACAGTAAGTGGCAGTCTAGCACTAATTCTCACACTAATCAGGTCAGGGGAGCTGGAGTCCGAAAATGTTTGTGTATACTCCGCCCTGGTATCTTCAATCTGGGCAGTCTGTACCTCCCTATCCATAATACTAGTACTAATTTCCCTCCCTGCCCCCCCAGTCCCTAGTTTAAATATTCCTCCGCTACCCTAAGCATACGCTGGCCCAATGCATCAGTACCCCTCCGGTTCAAGTGTAACCCGTCCCACTTGTACAGGTCACCCCTGTTCCAAAAGGAGTCCCAGTGCCCCATAAACCTATACCCTCTTTCCTGCACCAGGTTTGTAGCCACGTGTTAAACCTCCATATAAAATTCTGCTTGCCTTTGCTAGCACGTGGTACTGGCAGAATTTCAGAGAAGACCACCGTGGAGGTTCTGCCCCTTAACTTTGCTCCTAATTCTATGAATTTGTCCTGCAGAACCTCAAACCTACCCTTACCTATGTCATTGGTTCCAACATGGACCATGACCACTGGATCCACCCCTGCTCTGGCCATGAGCTTGTCCGCGTGTTCCAGGAGATCTCCAACCTGAGCACCAGGCAGGCAACATGCCATGCGAGACTCCTTTTCCCGCGAACAGACTATACTGTCTACACCTCTAATAATTGAATCCCCCACTACAATTAACTCCCTTTTCCTGGGTGGCATGGCCGCCAGGGTGCCCTGGGGCTCAACAGTCCTCCCGCTCACAGAGGGCTGGGCCAGATCCTCTTCCTGCAAGGGCTGGAATCGGTTGGACACCACAATCTCTGGAGATGCCGCCCCTGCATGTGCGCGCCCTTTTCTACGCTGGCGCCCTACCTTCACCCAACTCTCTCTCCCTACCTGCTCTAGAGTCTCCCCCCTACCCCGCTTTGGCGTGCAGGCTAACTCTCTAATGGGCGTGCTAATTAGTTCCTGGAACTCTACGTACATAAGCACATAAGAATACATAATGATGAGAACGGGCCGTTCGGCCCATCTAGGCTCATCATGTCCTAATCTAAAGAGTATCTAGTACTACATCTAGCCTGGACTTGAATAGCCCAAGCGTTTCTGCCTCTACTACCTGACCTGGCAAGCTGTTCCAGGCATTGACAACTGTCTGTGTAACGAAAAACTTCCTAATATCTGTGCGGAATTTGCCTTTAACTAATTTCCACCTGTGGCCTCTTGTTCTGCTGACCCCACTTATCTTAAAGAATCTTTGGTATTTTACTTTGTTAATCCCTTTTAGGAATTTAAAAACCTCAATCAAATCCCCCCTAAGTCTCCGTTTGCTAAGTTTAAATAGATTGAGTGCCTTAAGTCTATCATCATAACTTTCACCTTTCATACCAGGTATCAGTTTAGATGTGGCCAAATGCAGGAGAGAGGGAGAACTAGAACCCTCAGAGTACTGTACAGTATGAGTGATTATACTATACATGTTTTTTTGTGATTATTATTGTAGCCCTGGAATTTCAGGAAATAGTTTTTTTTCGTTTCAACTTTTTATTTTTCACAAGTAAATTACTATATGCAAAGATATAGAAAAAATAAAGGATATTGAAGCAAATTGCTGCATTTCTGATTCATTCTTGTTACATATACTTTAGTACAGTCAATAAAGTGAAAAGGTGTTATTCTTATTCTATAATGAAGTACTGTTTATGTGAAAAAGTATTCATTATTCTTACACATATTTTAATCTTAAATAAAAGTCTCTATTGTAAAGAAATATATATACAATATACAAAATATATATTTAAAAAAATGCAGAATATATAAAGCAGAGCTTGTGTTAACTGTGGAGGAAATTGTGGGGGAATAATTCTGCAGATTAGATCATAACTTCTGTGACTGAAGGACGGCATTCCTCTAATGCCATCACTCAACTCCAGTACTGAAACTACACTGTGTTATAACCACTTATTACTATCTTATAACACCTTTGGAGGAAAACTAAGCGTGCTGCCTTTAAATCACTGAAATTGATTAAAGTCAAGATATGACAGTATGACAGTAAGGTCACATCCAGTATATGCACAACGCTACATGTGGTTTACTTGGAAATACACATTTAAATTTAGGGTGCAGTACTGACAGGTGAATGATACTGACTTCATTATGGAACATTACACCTCAGACGTGTCAAATTTGGCACCCAGCCCAAGGGGCGGGGGAAACAAACTGGGTGTCAGACAGTCTGTTGACTCGCTTTCATGTTAGATGTGTGAGAAATGCTAGTCCACGGGAGCAAGCAACAGGCATTGGGTTTACTCCCCCCCCCACTGTGTGTGTGTGTGTGTGTGTGTGTGTCTGAGTGTGTGTATGTGTGTGTGTGTGTGTGTGTATGAGTGTGTGTGTGTGTGTGTGTGTGTGAGATCCTCTTGCTGCAGCTCTCCTCCAGCTCTTCCCCTGTAGAGACAGCAGGACACAGGGATTAAAAGGCTCCTCTGGCTCCAGGCCTCAGTGCAGAGCTGCAGGTCCGCAGGGTGGAGCCGGAGCTCCAGGAGCCGGTGGAGAACAGGTCACTCTGAATTTATCTGTGCACACCACAACTCTCCAACCCGCTAATATTCACATACGAAAATAAAGTAACTCAATGTATGTGAGCGAACGTGATCTCTCTGTACAGTAGCTAAGCTATGCAGTAAAGTGAATTACTGTGCATTCGGCAGTGATCTCAGGCTTTGACTGCAGGTTTGAGTTTAGAGTTCTCAGACTCGTGTCAGAGGCTACAATGAGAAACGCAAAGTTAGAACAGCAGTTCAGCAAGGCCCAGCGTAGTTCATATTGTAAGGGTTGGTGGTGATAGGCGCCACTCGCAGAAACCCTAGGGGATCAAAAAGTTAGACTGAACCAGTCTAACCACTAGCTCTGCAAAACAGAGAAATAGGGAAGATAATAACCAGGGAGGAACGGAAAATCACACCCAACGGGTGGTTACTCCAAGTGTCTGTAAACACAAAGGCTATGATAGCCAAACGAACCAGATTGTAACCTGAGCCAGTCGAACCGAACTGAACAAAAGCAACCTGAGTCAAAGCACCGGCCAGCGGGCAAGGTTCTTTTTAATAGGTACAAACTAAATAAGTTCGTAAATTAAGACACGAGTTTCCCAAAACAATAAAGGCTAGGAGAGCCGAGAGAACATGTGTGTAACCCGGAAACAGTCTACAGACTGAACAACAGGACCCGAACGAAAAGCGCTTAATAGCGAGAAGGGTTCTTAAAGTAGGTACAATACACATGTTCCTTGTTTACATAACACCAGAAGGTTCTGAGCGTCCAAAAACGCGAAAAGCTAGAAGAGCCACAGAACCACATTGCAACCCGAAACAGTCGAAGTGACTGAACAAACGAAACCCAACAAAAGCCCATAACAAACAAGCAAGGTTTCAAATGAAGGTACAATTTAAATAAGTATTATGTAAATACCTGAACCAATAGTTCTGAACTTCCGAAAACGTGAAAGGCTTGGAGAGCCAACAGAACAAGGTTGTCACCCGAAAACAGTCTAAACGACTGAACAAACAAAAACCAAATGAAAAGCGCTTAATAGCGAGCAAAGGTTTTTATTAGTAAGTGACAAGTAAATAATTTATTATGACCGGACATCACCAAAAGTTCTGAGCGTCCGAGAACGCGGAAGAGCTTGGAGAGCCCACAGAATAACATGGTAAGACCTGACCCACAAGTTCTGAACGTCGAAAACTCGAAACGGTTAGGGGGGACCGGCAGACAGCAGGGCACAACTTGACCCACATCTGACATCCGCAAAAACTTGAAACAGTTAGGGGGGATCGGCAGACAGCAGGGCACAACTTGACCCACATCTGACATCCGCAAAACTTGAAACAGTTAGGGGGATCGGCAGACAGCAGGGCACAACTTGACCCACATCTGACATCCATAAAAACTTGAAACAGTTAGGGGGATCGGCAGACAGCAGGGCACAACTTGACCCACATCCGACATCCCAAAAACATCTGGATCGGCAGACAAACAGGGCACAACTTGACCCACATCTGACGTCCGCAAAAACTCGAAACGGTTAAGGGGACCGACAGAACCACAGAGTAAAACCTATACCAAGAGGTCTGAGCGTCCGGAAACGCGGAGGAGCTAGGAGAACCACCAGAACCACATAGAACTTGTAACCAGTCTAAGCGACAGAATAAAAGAAACTTAACAAAGTTCTGAGCGTGTGAAAAAAACGCAGGAAGCTAGGGGAGCCACCAGAACCAAATTGTAACCCGTAAACAGCCTTGGCGACTGAACAAAAGAAACTTACAAAACGCTCCTAACCACGAGCACAGTTTCTAAAGTAGGTACAATGAAAATGGTATGAAAAGTTCTGAGCGTACGAAAACGCAGGGGGGCTAGGGGAGCCACCAGAACCAAATTGTAACCCGTAAACAGCCTTGGCGACTGAACAAAAGAAACTTACAAAACGCTCCTAACCACGAGCAAAGTTTCTAAAGTAGGTACAATGAAAATGGTTATGAAATTGAACCCGTAAACAGCCTCGACGACTGAACAAAAGAAACTTATAAACGCTCCTAACCACGAGCGAAGTTTCAAATGTAGGAACAAAAGGTTATGAAATTGAACCCGTAAACAGCCTCGACGACTGAACAAAAGAAACTTATAAAACGCTCCTAACCACGAGCGAAGTTTCAAATGTAGGAACAAAAGGTTATGAAATTGAACCCGTAAACAGCCTCGACGACTGAACAAAAGAAACTATAAAACGCTCCTAACCACGAGCGAAGTTTCTAATGTAGGAACAAAAGGTTATAAAACGACCTTAAACCAAAACTCTGATTGTCCAAAACAAGAAAGGCAGTTAGCCAAAAGAACCAGTTAGTAACCCGAACAGTCAAGCTGACTGAAACACAGAAACCCCACTAAAAGCTCTCGTAACGAGCAAGGGTCCTAATGAAGGTAAACTAAATAAGTTCTTTGGTAGACACAGAGTTTTCCCCAAAAACGTAAACGGCTCGGAGAGCCAAAAGAACAAGTTAGTAACCTCAAAGCAGTCGAACAGACTGACAAACGAAAAACAAAAAACGAAAAACCCCATTAGAGAGAATGGTTTCCACAAAAGGTACAACTAAATAAGTTCTTTCGTTTTAAAAGGGATTGAATGGAGATGGTCATTTTCTAAAGGAAGTCTTTGTGAACGTCTTGAAAAAGACATTCTACCTTACCGGCTACAAATCGTAAAGATGGCTTACGATTTCGCCCCGATCAGAAGTCAGGTGCGAGTATTTATAGGGATGAGATAATTGAACCCTCGTTTCATCTGTGCACATTCCAAAGGGAAGGCGCAACACCGCCATCTGGTGGTGAATCTGGGGAACAACCGTGACAGGACCCCCCCCTTAGGGGCGACTCTTGACGACCCTACGGACCCACACGGGTGTTTAGGAAGAAAAAAAAAAAAATTCCTTTAACTTCTGATCGGAGAATCCAGCCGCTGATTGGAAACGGCTGTCGACCATTGTCTAGATCAGTGTTTCCCAAACTTTTTTTCTGGTGACCCACTTTTTAAAATTGCAAACCATCGCGACCCAATTCTCAATAAGGCTTATATGATTATCTATAAATCGTATGACGGGCAAATTTGTGCATGAATTAATAACTTTCCTGACCATTTTTATTATCTTGATAGGTAAACCAGCCATTTTGAAGATTATATATAGGTCCACTTTGTTTTATATATATATACAGTATGCCTGCCTAAACGTTTTATAAATAACAACTTTGTTTTTATGCAGGTGTTATTGAAAACACATATATAAATCACTATGGGCCTATGATAGCCTTTCATATATAGATTCAACCAAGGCCTATAAATTAGGCCTAAAATCAGAACAATAGTCTATTCATTGCCTACCAAAACAAACATTCAATAGGCCTTTAAGATTAATTTTTTTTAAATTTTATTTTATTTTAATGCAGCATAGCCTATTATCAGAACAAGCAGCCTAGGCCTATGTGTTTAAGTGCAGCTATCAAACGTATAGTAAGTAGATCAATCAATTCGAACAGTCAACAATAGGCCTACATTTGTTAAACACACCAGATCTATTCCATGGCATATCTAGGCCCCCTAGTTAGTCACATTATCCTGGCTAATGTGATAGGTGCACTTGCTTGAAATGAAAAGCCAATCATCAGTGAACAAATCGGCAAGGGAGGACTTCTTCTCGAGGAGGAAAGCATGAATTTCATTTCTCAGTTCATACACCCTGCTAAGAACTCTGCCTTTTGACAGCCAGCGCACTTCCGTATGAAACAGTAGGTGCGTGTGCTCCACCCCCATGTCAGTGCACAGCTGATCAAAAAGCCGATTGTTGAGTGCACTGCCTTTAATAAAGTTTACAACGCGATAAATTATTTTAGTGCTTTGTCTAGATCGGGAGGCATTCCTTTGCATGCCAACGCCTGTCGATGAATGAAGCAATGACTCCACACAATGTCTTTGCCAGCAGCTTCCTTGATTCTTTTCACAACTCCGCTGTTTCTGCCCGTCATATTCGCGGCCCCGTCAGACGTTATGCCTTTACAACTGCCCCAGTCGAATCCGTACTTTGTAACCACATAGTTGTTTAATACAGAAAATATTTGTTCACCTGCCGTTCCAGTAGAAATAATCAAGCAACATAACAAGTCCTCCACAAATTCATTTTCCCACACGTACCTTACGTAAACCAACAAAGTCGCGCAATCTGAGACATCTGTGCTCGAGCTGTATTGAAAAATCACCTCAAGGTTGTCTGAAATGTCATTAATTCTTCGGGAAACAGTGTTGTTACCCTGCATTAATACAGGGTAATTTGTTTTGTGGAAATTACCATGTATTAATGCACATCTTGTAAATCGCTCTGGATAAGAGCGTCTGCTAAATGCTTTAAATGTAAAAATACGCAAATTTATTTGGCGACCCTAATAAAATCTCATACGACCCAGCTGTGGGTCGCGACCCAGTCTTTGGGAAACAATGGTCTAGATCATGCCTCCTTGCAGCTGAACTAAGTGATCAATGGTCGCTTTCTGTTTATCCAGATTAGCTAGTTAGCGATACCGCAGGGATCCGCTGACGCCATGATTAAGGCGAAATCGTACTGTAAGGGTTGGTGGTGATAGGCGCCACTCGCAGAAACCCTAGGGGATCAAAAAGTTAGACTGAACCAGTCTAACCACTAGCTCTGCAAAACAGAGAAATAGGGAAGATAATAACCAGGGAGGAACGGAAAATCACACCCAACGGGTGGTTACTCCAAGTGTCTGTAAACACAAAGGCTATGATAGCCAAACGAACCAGATTGTAACCTGAGCCAGTCGAACCGAACTGAACAAAAGCAACCTGAGTCAAAGCACCGGCCAGCGGGCAAGGTTCTTTTTAATAGGTACAAACTAAATAAGTTCGTAAATTAAGACACGAGTTTCCCAAAACAATAAAGGCTAGGAGAGCCGAGAGAACATGGTGTAACCCGGAAACAGTCTACAGACTGAACAACAGGGACCCGAACGAAAAGCGCTTAATAGCGAGAAGGGTTCTTAAAGTAGGTACAATACACATGTTCCTTGTTTACATAACACCAGAAGGTTCTGAGCGTCCAAAAACGCGAAAAGCTAGAAGAGCCACAGAACCACATTGCAACCCGAAACAGTCGAAGTGACTGAACAAACGAAACCCAACAAAAGCCCATAACAAACGAGCAAGGTTTCAAATGAAGGTACAATTTAAATAAGTATTATGTAAATACCTGAACCAATAGTTCTGAACTTCCAAAAACGTGAAAGGCTTGGAGAGCCAACAGAACAAGGTTGTCACCCGAAAACAGTCTAAACGACTGAACAAACAAAAACCAAATGAAAAGCGCTTAATAGCGAGCAAAGGTTTTTATTAGTAAGTGACAAGTAAATAATTTATTATGACCGGACATCACCAAAAGTTCTGAGCGTCCGAGAACGCGGAAGAGCTTGGAGAGCCCACAGAATAACATGGTAAGACCTGACCCACAAGTTCTGAACGTCCGAAAACTCAAAACGGTTAGGGGGGACCGGCAGACAGCAGGGCACAACTTGACCCACATCTGACATCCGCAAAAACTTGAAACAGTTAGGGGGGATCGGCAGACAGCAGGGCACAACTTGACCCACATCTGACATCCGCAAAAACTTGGAACAGTTAGGGGGGATCGGCAGACAGCAGGGCACAACTTGACCCACATCTGACATCCGCAAAAACTTGAAACAGTTAGGGGGGATCGGCAGACAGCAGGGCACAACTTGACCCACATCCGACATCCGCAAAAACTTGAAACAGTTAGGGGGGATCGGCAGACAAACAGGGCACAACTTGACCCACATCTGACGTCCGCAAAAACTCGAAACGGTTAAGGGGGACCGACAGAACCACAGAGTAAAACCTATACCAAGAGGTCTGAGCGTCCGGAAACGCGGAGGAGCTAGGAGAACCACCAGAACCACATAGAACTTGTAACCAGTCTAAGCGACAGAATAAAAGAAACTTAACAAAGTTCTGAGCGTGTGAAAACGCAGGAAGCTAGGGGAGCCACCAGAACCAAATTGTAACCCGTAAACAGCCTTGGCGACTGAACAAAAGAAACTTACAAAACGCTCCTAACCACGAGCACAGTTTCTAAAGTAGGTACAATGAAAATGGTATGAAAAGTTCTGAGCGTACGAAAACGCAGGGGGGCTAGGGGAGCCACCAGAACCAAATTGTAACCCGTAAACAGCCTTGGCGACTGAACAAAAGAAACTTACAAAACGCTCCTAACCACGAGCAAAGTTTCTAAAGTAGGTACAATGAAAATGGTTATGAAATTGAACCCGTAAACAGCCTCGACGACTGAACAAAAGAAACTTATAAAACGCTCCTAACCACGAGCGAAGTTTCAAATGTAGGAACAAAAGGTTATGAAATTGAACCCGTAAACAGCCTCGACGACTGAACAAAAGAAACTTATAAAACGCTCCTAACCACCGAAGTTTCAAATGTAGGAACAAAAGGTGAAATTGAACCCGTAAACAGCCTAGGAACAAAAGAAACTATAAAAACGCTTAACCACGAGCGAAGTTTCTAATGTAGGAACAAAAGGTTATAAAAACCTTAAAAAAAACTCTGATTGTCCAAAACAAGAAAGGCAGTTAGCCAAAAGAACCAGTTAGTAACCCGAACAGTCAAGCTGACTGAAACACAGAAACCCCACTAAAAGCTCTCGTGCATGAGAGCAAGGGTCCTAATGAAGGTAAACTAAATAAGTTCTTTGGTAGACACAGAGTTTTCCCAAAAAACGTAAACGGCTCGGAGAGCCAAAAGAACAAGTTAGTAACCTCAAAGCAGTCGAACAGACTGACAAACGAAAACCAAAAACCAAACGAAAACCCCCATTAGAGAGAATGGTTTCCACAAAAGGTACAACTAAATAAGTTCTTTCGTTTTAAAAGGGATTGAATGGAGATGGTCATTTTCTAAAGGAAGTCTTTGTGAACGTCTTGAAAAAGACATTCTACCTTACCGGCTACAAATCGTAAAGATGGCTTACGATTTCGCCCCGATCAGAAGTCAGGTGCGAGTATTTATAGGGATGAGATAATTGAACCCTCGTTTCACCTGTGCACATTCCAAAGGGAAGGCGCAACACCGCCATCTGGTGGTGAATCTGGGGAACAACCGTGACACATATCCCAGGGTCTGGGCCCTTCATATTCACACTGAACTGGCACCAGCTCATTCACAGCGATCAAACCATTCAATATTAAATTACCTCACACACACCTGAAGGTTGGCTTTGAGGATTGAAACCTCAAGACAGCGATTACAGTGTGAAACCTGCTCATCTGTAACCTGACTGAATGAGCTCTAAGTCACATTCAATTCATGGCATTGGGTAAAAGCATGAGAGTAAATATACTCACTGTTAGTCTTCCCGTAGCCTGAAACAGAGACAGACACAGAGTTAGAAGCAAGTCTATCACTGTAAATAATTATATCAATAACCACCAACACGTCACATAAGTTCTACTTTATATAGACTGTACTTTATGGAGTGTCTCTCTCCTTATGGAGTGTCTGAGTGGAATGTTTCAGAGTGTCACTGCGTTGGTGTCTTAGTCTCTCAGATAAGGTGTACGTGTGTTTGTGTCAGTTACTCAGAGTGTTAGTGTGTCAGTTTCTCTGTGTGTCGGTTTGTCTCTCTCACCTGCGCATTCTCTTCTTCCACACCACGACCCCAACGACCACGAGGACAAGGGCGAGGAAAGCACTCACCACGATGATGATGGCCATGGAGGGGCCACGCGCTGTAGGCAGGGGGAGTCACATTAAACACACACACAAAACACAACATTACATGACTGTTACTGTTAATACATTAATATTAATATTTGTTATCTTTGACATCTTCAATCTTCAACTTATGACTAAATTATTGTTGCCCCTTACTAGTTGACCTGTTTAGTGACAGTGTATCAGTGGGCAGTGTGATGTGATCTCTCCCTCTCCCTCTCCCTCCCTCTCTCTCTCTCTCCTCTCTCTCTCCCTCTCTCTCTCTCTCTCTCTCTCTCTCTCTCTCTCTCTCTCTCTCTCTCTCCTTATGGAGTGTCTGAGTGGAATGTTTCAGAGTGTCACTGCGTTGGTGTCTTAGTCTCTCAGATAAGGTGTACGTGTGTTTGTGTCAGTTACTCAGAGTTGTAGTGTGTCAGTTTCTCTGTGTCGGTGTGTCTCTCTCACCTGCGCCTCTCTTCCTCCACACCACGACCCCGACGACCGCGAGGACGAGGGCGAGGAGGAGAACACCCAGCACGATGATGTCGGCCATGAGGAGGCCACGCGCTGTAGGCAGGGGGAGTCACATTAAACACACACACAAAACACAACATTACATGACTGTTACTGTTAATACATTAATATTTGTTATCTTTGACATCTTCAATCTTCAACTTATGACTAAATTATTGTTGCCCCTTACTAGTTGACCTGTTTAGTGACAGTACATCAGTGGGCAGTGTGATGTGATCTCTCCCTCTCCCTCTCTCTCCCTCTCTCTCTCTCTCCCTCTCCCCTCTCTCCCTCTCTTCCTCTCTTCCTCTCTCTCTCTCTCTCTCTCTCTCTCTCTCTCTCTCTCTCTCTCTGTCTCTCTCTCTCTCTGTGTGTGTGTGTGTGTGTGTGTGTGTGTGTGTGTGTGTGTGTGTATGTTTCAGAGTGTCACTGCCTGCGTTGGCCTCTTTGTCTCTCAGATAAGGTGTACGTGTGTTTGTGTCAGTTACTCAGAGTTGTAGTGTGTCAGTTTCTCTGTGTGTCGGTGTGTCTCTCTCACCTGCGCCTCTCTTCCTCCACATCACGACCCCAACGACCACGAGGGCGAGGATGAGGAGGAGGAGGAGAACACCCAGCACGATGATGACGCCCATGGAGGGGCCACGCGCTGTAGGCAGGGGGAGTCACATTAAACACACACACAAAACAAAACATTACATGACTGTTACTGTTAATACATTAATATTAATATTTTAAATCTCTGACATCTTCAATCTTCAATTTATGTCACTCACTCTCAATGTCCTGGTTCCTCCTTATCTCCCGCTCGATCACTCTCTTAACGATGTCCTTCTCCAGACTCTTGTGCTCCACGACGCAGGTGTAGTCCTCAGTCTGCCAGTCCTTCACTGTGAGGCGAGATGTTGTCTGGAAAGTTCCGTCCTCGTTGGGCACCGTCTCCCTCAGCTCCACGTCATCATAATGATCCTCTCCCTTCTTCTGCCAGGTTACCATGATGACACGGGGGAAGAATCCGGTCACATGACAGACAACAGGAGAGGAGGGGTCCTTCTGGAGCAGGGAGACCTCAGGAGAAACTGAGAGGGGGGTAGGGTAGGGAGAGAGAGAGAGAGAGAAAGAATGAGAGGAAGAGAGAGAGAGGGATAGGGGAGAGAGAGGGGGTAGGGAGACAGAGAGAGAGAATGAGAGGAAGAGAGAGAAAGAGGTAGCAAGAGCAAAGGAGAGAGAGAGGGGGTAGGGAGAGAGAGAAAGAATGAGAGGAAGAGAGAGAGAGAGAAGTAGGGAGAGTGAGAGGGGGAGGGAGAGAGAGAAAGAGAGGAGTAGGGAGAGGGAGAGGTAGGAGGAGAGAGAGGGAGAGAGAGGGGGCAGGGAGAGAGAGAATGAGAGAGGAAGAGGGAGGGAGGGAGAGACAGAGAGAGGTAGGGAGAGGGAGAGAGAGAGAAAGAGAGGAGTGGAGAGAAATAGAGGGGTAGGGAGAGAGAATGAGGGAGGGAGGGGGAGGGAGAAAGAGAAAGAGAGGAGTAGGGAGAGAGAGAGATAGGAGGAGAGAGAGGGAGAGAGGGGTGGGCAGGGAGAGGGAGAGAGAGGGACAGGATAAGGAGAGAGGGAGAGAAAGACAGACTTTAGCTGATAATGTATTTTGATTCAGGAGTGAAGTGTAAAATAAGTTACTAAATTTTTATTTTATTTTATTCCACATAAAAACCAATATTATGAAAATACTATGAAAGCACTTATAAAATATGTCACTGCTGAACTGTAATGCTGTGTTAGTAATGAAAACGAATACTTGCTTCTTTTAAATATTTTAAAAACACAGTGCGCAGAGGTTAGACTGAGTCAGGACCTGACATACCACAGCATGTAAACAGAATGCACCAGTGCAAGATAAGCATCGTTATCTTTTAGCACTCATTCAACACATTCCCATCACAAACAAAACCTTTCTGTAACTGTAAACATCACGTGTGTGATAATCATCAAAGGGCTGTTATAAAGAGATCCAGTTGAACATGTTTAACATGGTGGTTGTGTTAATGCTGTCAGTGCTGCTGTGTATTTGAAGGGTGAACGGTGTTGGGCAGAGTGTTGAGTGTTGAGCAGAGTGCAGGATGTTTGTAGTGTAGTTGAGGTGTAGTTGTAGGTGTAGCTGTACCTGTTCTCTCCAGAGTGCTCCTCCCGTAGCTCACATACTTCTTCAGTGACTCAATGCACTCCTGGGTCAGGGTGCTCTTATCATACTCAAGACGATCTGGGCTATAATTCCATATGTGTGCTGTGCTGACTCCCTGTGGTGAAGGAGAAATCCATCTTGTGTTCTTCATATCAAACACAAGGAAGTCTTCCCCGTCGTATCCATAATTATTAAACCCGTCTGTGATCCCGGTCTCATCATCCCACTCACAGCCGCACATCCTCTGGAAAACATGGACACCTGGAGAGAGAAACACACACTGAGCACCTCCCTCACCACTCTGCACCTGGAGCACTTTTACACACTCACTTACACACTCACTCACACAGCTCTGACACCACTGAGACTGGAGCACTTTTACACACTCACTTACACACTCACTCACACAGCTCTGACACCACTGAGACTGGAGCACTTTTACACACTCACTTACACAGCTCTGACACCACTGAGACAGGAGCAGTGAGCTGGGGTTCGGCCTGTTCAGCGCTGCTGCTGTGGGCACTCTTCACAGCCAACTAACCAATCGGGACCCTTCCTCCAGCTCAAATGAAGCTGGGCCAGGCCAATAGGATTGGAGCTCAGAGTCTGGTGAGGGTGGGAGGGGGAGGATCCCTTCAGAAAGCTTGGCCTGGCTTGGTTTTACCGCTAAAGATGCAGTCCAGCCCCTTGATGTGATACGAGCCGCGTCCGGTGAGCTGTGAGCCGCTGTGCGCAAACCCAGAAACGCAGCACAGGCGTCCTTCCAGCTCCGCCCTGACACAGGAGGACGGCTCCTTCAACAACCAGCAGTGAAGCGAGACACACTTTCCTTCACTAAGGCTGAGGGCCTCAAACACACTGTACAGGTGTTCTTCATGGGAGGAGGAGACAGGCCCAGGTACCATGATGTCATCTGAGCATACAGCCACGTTGGGACGCTGGCGAGGACAGATGACATCATCTTCTGAAAACAGCCGTGTGCAGAGCTCAGACCGAACACCACGCGTGTGTAACGGAACACGCCGGCACGTGTGGAAAAGGCCCTGAGGCTCCTACTGTCAGGGCTGAGCTGCCCCTGCGAGAGGCCCTGTCACAGGGCAGGTTTGGAGAAGACAGAGGCACTGGAGAAGGTGGTGCTCAGCTCCTGGGCTGTGAGTGTCTCCACACACGTAACCGTGCAGCACAATATCTCTGATACAGATGACCAGGGTGACCAAATGATAAGAGTAAAAAAATCCTACACTTTGACCTACCCAGGTCTACATTCAGGCAACACTTACAGATGAGGCATTTATTGTCTGGGGTATTTGGCTCACCCAGGGTTTCTCCTCAACACTCTGATCTGCTTGCTCGCATCACCATGGTATACGGAACAGGACACGAGGCTTCATTTCACTATTCTAACATCTTCCTGGAGAGCATCAAAGTACCCAATGCATTAAAAATAAGATGGGAAAGGGGCCTGAACCTGACGTTCAGTATGGAAGAGTGGGATGTAATCTGCCCAAACTCTGTGAACATGTCTAAGGACATCAGAATGAGATTTTTTTAAATTCTAAAATAAGATCATTTAAAATTCTCAATCTCTTTTATTGGACACTATCAAGGGCTTGGCCTTAAAGATACAGCTAAGTGCTGGAGGTGTCAGGACCCAGCGTCAGAGGGCACCTTAATTCAGGCTCTCTGGGAATGCCCTGCAATTGAATACTTTTGTAACCAGGTCCATGACCGTATCCTAGAACTGACGGGGGCTGATTTGACCTTCTGTCCAAGGCTATACACACTGGGAGACCCTATGCAGGTTGCCCACTGTGGCGATGCAGATTTGATCCTGACTGGTATCATGACTGGAAGGCAGGTTCTGATGAGGGGATGGAAGACACTGGGGAGCCCTTCTTCTCAGGACTGGTTTGTAGAACTTGGTAAAGTTGCTTCATATGAGCAATATCCAGAGCCGCGTTAAGCCTCCCCGGGGCCCAGGGCTAACACACCTCCCGGGGCCCTATGTTCACGATTTTCAACTGGAAAAGTAAAAGCACATTGACGCGACCAGGCCTGGCAACGATAAAGACATGCGGCAAATTCGACAAATAGGCCTATGACAAAGGATATCAGAAGTAGATAGTGAATATGTTACAGAATGAGACCTCCAATTGTAAACTTTGAACGTTGTAATGTATTAAAAGCCATCAAAGAGTACCGACTCTTATATTACAGTGCTCTCGAAATATTCACGTCTGTTACCCGAACACATGAGTTCAAGTTCCAGTCATGACCAACCTTGCCCTGCATGGCAGGATAATGAAAGGGAGTAGTAGCCTAGTGTACAAAGTAGGCCTACAAACCAGAAATTTGACCACAAATGACAATGCACAAAACAATACACTTCCCGTTCAACCACTAGCACCAACAAAACACGCATTGATATAAATGATTTAATGTTACTCATCTATAGGACAACGTATCATACTTTGTGTAAGTTAATTGAGCTACCGTTTTAATTTCAACACGTAGCATTAACACCTGCATCCAATTATACAACAAATGTGAATGTATACAGCAAACTTGACATAATTTAAGTTTATACTAGCTTTTTAAAAATACTTTTGTCCAAACATTGCTACAAATTACAGGCCAACTTGCTAGAGAACATTAGGCTATTAAATTGCATTGTTGTTGTTCAGCTAGCTAACCTTACTTACTTAGCAACACAACTAAGCTATTCGGTCATGCAAAATTAGCCCACTTCGTTTTCTTCAGTTGAACTTGAATTAAGATGAATTCATCTGAAATAGTTTGTTGACAGTTATAAAATGGTGGTTGCTTGGGGGGGAATAGGCTACAACATAGTTTTTTGCAGCGAAACTCGTTATAAATAGTAATTTATTACTTTCTGGTTGGACATCTCAGGTTATAGCTCCAGCTAAGTGTGTTTCTCTCACCAATTTCAGCAACTAAAGTATCAAAATGTTATCACACGTGAAATTGACATAGGTCATTTTCTAATTTCACTAAAGCAGAATGACAGCGCGCATACATGTAGCGACGTGATTGCGCCGCGCGACAGGTTTACCTCTGCTCGTGACGCTACAGCAACAGATGAAAGTCCTCCGACACACCGAGTTGGACCGACGGCAATTTCCACTTGTATAATTGAGCTCCCGAGACAAAGCCGTCCTTACGCAAAAGGGAACAGACTACAAACACACTCTTACTGACACTGATTGTTGCGACAGGACAATGTGGACTACTACAGGTGGGAAAGTGGACCAAAATGTACAGTAACAGTCAAAACACCATAAACCCGCATTCAAAAAGTCAATGTAGGCCTACAGTAACCTGCTATTCCCGGGGCCCCCTGGTGGCCGGGGCCCTGGGCTGCAGCCCATGTTGCCCAATAGGTTAACGCGGGCCAGGCAATATCATACAGGAGGAATGATGGGGTAGAAAAATATATTTGCAAATGGGGAAGATATATAAGGTACATTAGCAACAGAGATTGAGGCATGGTGTTAGCGCAACATAAATATAGATTATTGTGTACACTGGGAGAACGTATGCTCGTGTGTGGGTGTCGTGGAAATTAAAACTCAGCAGGATCACACTGAATTAATTAGTGTCTACTGTCCACCTCTGTGGATGTGGTCTAGCATCCCAACTCGATACAAATTTCTTCCTCCACAATCCCCCCTTTTGTGCTATTTCTTACAATCTGCACAAACTTTACCTTACATTTGTATAGACACTTCCTTACATTGGTGTCTAGAGCTTTTGACCCTCATCTCTGGGGGATATGGTTTTGTATATAGAGCTGGAAATAGCCAATAGCTTTTGTGGGAGAGCTCTTTTTTCCTTCTATCCACCTATTTGAGGGAGACACTTACAACTCAGTGTGAGGTTACCCGCTATCATGGGGGATTGCTACACCTCTCACATGGGGCTGAATTAGTTCGCTGTTCTAAACAGCCAGGCCCTCACAGATCTACCCATTTTTGCCAATTGTATGTTTGCCTAACAAACATACTCAACAACCTGATCCATTTACAGCCTGTTTTACCTTCATGGCTAACATTAACAACATAAATGATATATCTATAACATTAACAGTGTGTTATGGTGTGTGTATTCTTTGTTACTTCTTTTCTTGCGATCTTCACTGGAACCTCTAGGTCCAGATTCAGCGGCTTCGTACTTTTTTCCTGGGAGGCGAGAGGTTATCTAGCACGTGCCCTCCTCAGTACTCAACTTCAACTTCCCTTTTGTCTGGGAAGGGATGGGCCACGCAGGCCAAGAAACAGGAACAAAAAGGTGCTGCATCTGGAGGGGACTTCCCTTCGACGTGTAGTGGTTCCAGGTGGGCTGGCTTTTGCACTTTACTGCTGGGTCCCAGTCGCTTGGCTTCGGGGAGTGCCGGGTTAAGTCATCCTGGCCGTCTGGAGTCATCCTGGCCGTCTGGAGTCATCCTGGCCGTCTGGGTCTCCTCCACCTGTTACTGTAGAACCCCTATGCAATTTGTTAGCATCACACAATACCTTATCCTTGTATCATCCATCAGATGCATGCCCATGTCTCTGACCGGATAAAGGTGGTGATGCCTGCTGGTGCCGTGGGTGCCGAGTGGAATTCTGGTGGTGGAACTTGGTTAGGCTGCATTTCGTAATAAAATCTTTGATTTACTTTATACCTTAAGGGGGGAGGATATGAGGCCTGTTTTGCTGGTGCTGGATTTTCCACATCTAATTGTTGCCATGTGATACAATTTTCCCATGTCTGCTGTGCTAGCACGGTAATTTTGGTTTAAAATTTTTCCCAGTCCCAGTTTTTGTTACAGGCTGCCATCATTCCCCCTTTTCTCACATGCGTCACACTGTGATACATGCGAGCACAGTACAGCAATAGGCTGATTGGCGCAACCGGATGGCCAGTCCGGCAGCGCCACAAGCCATCTAAGTGAAGGTACATTGCCGGCCCATTTCCAATTTTTGATTGCGTCTAATATATATATATTTTTGGGCTAGCTACGTCTACTTGTGAGACGAGCATTGGCAATGATGGAAACCTTCGAAATAAAATAAAAAACATACAAATCGGTATGAACACATGGTACAACATATTGCGTGGAACAGCACAACGTAAAACACTCTTTGTCAGTCATCCCTTCTCCGTAAATGGTACACCGTTTCGGAATGCTCTACCATCTGGAAAACAACAGGGTCAACAGGGGTTACTGCAAAAGTGAATTAGTGGCTTAACAGAGTCAGATGTGCAATCATTAATCATCAAGATCTCCCCATCTAACTGGACGGACACGCACGTGTACACACACATATACATACATAGACATACAAATGCGCACATTCACTCAGTCCTATTTACACTGGTATGCATACCCTAATTTCTAGGGCTGTTCCTGACTAAAACGAATTTCGGTCGACTAACTGCCGTCCGTTTTTTTTCGATTGGTCGGAACCTTTTTCCCTTATACCTCTGTGGATGTGGTCTAGCATCCCAACTCGATACAAATTTCTTCCTCCACAATCCTTCATTTCCCCTCTGTATCTTTATAACGGCGCCTGCGCGATTCATTCAAGCGCCTTAAGGCTTAATCATGCCAACAAAAGAATGTTAGTACATCTGTCCCGCTTTCCTAACGCACTCCCCAAATATACTATTTTAGCCAAATCAAGAGAGCCATTATCCGGGAATCGGAGATCAGGATCCTTGTGTGTATATTTATTCCCGCTCTTTAATTGATAGCATGTTGCGGATCATAGTGCGTATACATACATATATTTTATTATAATAAAATATTTATTATAATTATTATAGCTATTATTATTACTCTATAGTATACAATAGCTAGCAGAACCGTGCCTCAGCTACGAATCCTGATTCCGCCACTCCGATACACAACCTTCTGCGAACGGATTCTCACTCCCGTCCCATTGTTCTACAAACTTATTCCAAGAACCGCACCTGGCCCACGTAGAATGTTTGAGTAAACATTTGCAACCGGCCTGCACGTCCTTTGTCTGGAATTACCTTACGGGTGAGTCCCTCTAACAGCTGGACATGTGCTCAACACCACGTGTCCCTGATCTCCTATCTTGCAAACGGCTTCTCACTCCTCCCGTCCTATTGTTCTACAAACTTATTCCAAGAACTGCACCTGGCCCACGTAGAATGTTTGAGTAAACATTTGCAACCGGCCTGCACGTCCTTTATTCAGCTAAACATTTTAAATATCTAATCCAATAATTGATCCGCCGCACCGACTATAACCATAGCCCTAAGCGATCACAGAATGTGCCTTGTTGTTTCACAGTGCATATGCGCGACACGACAAACTTTAACAAACAACACAACATTCATATGAGATTGTTCATCCTCCATCCCGGGTATTAAAATAGCGACCCTATTTCAAGTTATCGGCTGCATCTTGCCACAAGTAATTATACGGTCTACTCCTTGGTCCTTTTCTGCGTATTATCAGAAATATTTGTATACAATATCCTCTCCAATAATTGACCCACCGCGACCAACAATAGTCCATTGCCCTGACAATAACTTGATGGTCCTATATGCGCGTAACTAAGGCGTAGCTAATACTTAAGCTACTGGAGTAACAGTCACCGCAAAGCCTAATGACACATATCTCTCTCCGCGGAGTTCCAACTAGACCTAGTTTTCCATGTTGTACAACAAGTAAAATATTCTCTTTTACAATGCGCAAGGCCAATGGAATATTTTACTTTCCCAGATATAACAGACGCCCCTTCGACCTCTTTTCGACCTAACCTGCCCGTTCGTTTCGCCTACCGCATCACCAGATTTACACGATCATTCTATCCGCTAAATATTTTAAATCTAATCCCCAGACTTTCCTACTATCATTCTTTAACCGTACTGTTCCCTAAATATTTTAAGTTTATCAGCTAAGCATTTTAAATACCTAATCCAATAACTGATCCGCCTTTTCCGACTATAAATTAAAACTCAGTTCCTCTGTTAGGTTAACCTCCTCAAACATCAGACTGAAACTCTCTCCTGTGTCCCTGTAATTAAACGAGAGTATTCAACTTCACTGACGGGAACAGTTTACCACTATAATGGGTTTTGAATAAGGCCCCAACCTTTGCTCAGAGACCCATGTCTGTCCACGTCAGTGGAAGAGAGGCCGTTCTGTCGAGTGTCTGCATTCCCGCACCAAATTGTCGTGGAAATTAAAACTCAAATGGATTATTTATATCCAACACAGCTGGAATGGCAGGAGGGAATTCAAATGGATATTTAATCCAACACAATGGAAGGAGGGTAACAAGGGGGGTAACAGGGCGTTAACTTACAGATAAATGGAGCTATGGACTAACATGAAGATATAACAGGTTGTTAGAACAGCCCTCCCAGGGTCTTAAACCAATGGGAAGGAGGTTTCATGCCGTGGGAACGAACAACTGTTCCTTTGAAGTTGTGGCGCGAAAAGCCTTTTGTCTCTGGCGCTGCAGCGTCACACTGAATTAATTAGTGTCTACTGTCCACCTCTGTGGATGTGGTCTAGCATCCCAACTCGATACAAATTTCTTCCTCCACATGGGTGTGTGTATTTCTCTGTGTTTTCCTGGGAACGCACAGGTCTTTATGATGGCTACAATATTTAGGTTGAACATCCAAAGGTCCTTATTGGCATGGTTGATTGAAAAAATATATATATATACAGTGGGGAAAATAAGTATTTCACCCCCTGCTGATTTTGTGAGTTTGCCCCCTTACAAAGAAAGGAACGGTCTATAATTTTCATGGTAGGTTCATCTTAACAGTGAGAGACAGAATATTTTTAAAAATCCCAGAAAATTACATTATATGAATTTTAAACATTTATTTGTGTTTTACTGAGGAAAATAAGTATTTCACCCCCTAGCAAAACATGACTCAGTACTTGGTGGAGAAACCCTTGTTGGCAAGCACAGCGGTCAGACGTTTCTTGTAGTTGGTCACAAAGTTTGCGCAGATCCCAGGAGGGATTTTGGCCCACTCCTCTTTGCAGATCCTCTCCAAATCCTTAGAAATCCATTTTCAGTGTCCTGGCTGAGGGAAGGAGGTTCTCACCCAAGATTTCCCGGTACATGGCTCCATTCATCCTCCCCTCGATCCGGTGAAGTCGTCCTGTGCCCTTAGCAGAGAAACAGCCCCAAAGCATAATGTTTCCACCGCCATGCTTGACGGTGGGGATGGTGTTCTTGGGGTCCAAGGCAGCTTTTTTCTTCCTCCAAACACGGCGAGTCGAGTTGATGCCAAAGAGCTCGATTTTAGTCTCATCTGACCACAGCACTTTCTCCCAAGCCTCCTCTGAATCATCCAGGTGCTCATTGGCAAACTTCAGATGAGCCTGTACATGTGCCTTCTTGAGCAGGGGGACCTTGCGGGCACTACAGGGTTTCAATCCATTACGGCGTAGTGTGTTACCAATGGTCATCTTGGTGACTGTGGTCCCAGCTGCCTTGAGATCATCAACAAGCTCCAGCTGTGTAGTTCTGGGTTGTTCCCTCACCTTTCTCATGATCAGGTTCACTCCACGAGGTGAGATCTTGCGTGGAGCCCCAGACCGAGGGAGATTGATGGTCAATTGGTGTTTCTTCCATTTTCTAATTATCGCACCAACAGTTGACTCCTTCTCACCAAGCTGCTTGCCAATGGTCTTGTAGCCCATTCCAGTCTTGTGCAGGTCTACAATTTTGTCCCTGATGTCCTTAGACAATTCTTTGGTCTTGCCCATTGTGGAGAGGTTGGAATTTGATTCATTGATTGATTCTGTGGACAGTTGTCTTTTATACAGGTAACGAGTACTTAATTAGGAGTACTAATTAAGTAAGAGGACTAATCTGTGTGCCTCCTGGTCACATAACCGGTCTGTGGGAGCCAGAATTCTTGTTGTTTTGCTAGGGGGTGAAATACTTATTTTCCTCAATAAAACACAAATAAATGTTTAAAATTCATATAATGTGATTTTCTGGGATTTTTTTTAAATATTCTGTCTCTCACTGTTAAGATGAACCTACCATGAAATTTATAGACTGACCGTTCCGTTCCTTTCTTTGTAAGGGGGCAAACTCACAAAATCAGCAGGGGGTGAAATACTTATTTTCCCCACTGTATATATCATTCTTTTTTGCTTTTATGGTAGATTTTTGGTTATTTGATCCTATCGTTGATGTGATATATTTTGTAAAAACTGAAATATTAATAAACTTTTAATCTTTAAAAAAGAAATATATATCTTACAGTAACAAGTTATACAGGGAAGAAATCTTAAAATGTCAAAGTGTGTTTACTCACCCTGAGTCTGTTTTAAGCGCTCCATTAATAATTCAATATAGGCTTTGAAGAACTTCTGGAAATGATGCGCTCTCTGAGTCTGTTCATCCCAGTACTGCTGGTCCTCTGATTTTTCCAACCACTCAGTCCTGGAGATAACACTCTTCATGTTGCTGTCATAGTACTCTAACGGCTCATCATCCACCAGACCCACAACAATGAATTCTGGGAGGTCTGTACCCGCTGTGACACCAGTGAAGAAGTACTTCAGAGAGTGAGTGGCTGTGGACAGAAACACGTTTGTTAGAACTGCAAAGTGTCAAACACTACATGAAGGCCAAAGTAACTTTTCAGATATGAAGCTTAATATCTCATACTAGGCCTATTTATTTCCATCCTAATTTCTAAATATCATAAAATAATCTACTCACAATTTCGAAATATCATAAAATAATCTACTCACAATTTCTAAGACAGCCAAACAGCCGCACCAATACAAACTAAATCACAAATTACAAAAGGTTCCGTTTCCAGTGTTTTGTACAAACTCACTTCCACATTCCCACAGGATTATAAGAGCCAATCACAAAAGCATATGAATAAGACAGAATATTAATATTGATAATGCATGTTATAGCACACAACAGTGGTGTAATGGTTTATGTACTCGGACCGAAACATTTGGTATAAGCCTTTGGTTCAAATTTTATAATAACTGGAAAAAAACGGGATAGTACTCGAGTCCCTGTGCTTAGTGGCACATTAATTCCCTAGTAGCTCCAGTAACATTGAGCAGAAGAAATGCTCTGGAGGTCAGGGACGCAGGGACGAGTTCTGAAGTCGGGGCTGTGTGGGGGAAGGGGAGGGGGGGCACAACCATCATTTCATCAGAGAGAAATCTAAACTGAACTAAACTGAAACTTCAGTGATCCCATGTCATCCTGGGTCAAACACGTGCGTTTCCTATGTTGCAGTGGTTGTTGTGGCAAATACTTTTCTTCAATTACTTTGTTTGCACCACACCAGTGCGGTACTGGATAAGAAACCTTTAACCAGTGCTTTAGAAGAGGCGCCAATTATATTCTGATTGGCTGTGAGAGTCTGCTTTCGACCAATAGAGGGGCCACGAAGTGGATATAGTTTCCTCACAGCAAATACACCCAAAAGCCCTACCCTAACAGGGCTCCAGATTAACTTTTTACACTGGTGGCACTGGTGCGCCTAACTTTTTCATTTAGCACATCATTTAGGTGCACCCAAAATCTTCCGCGGCGCCTTTGGACATCACCTTTTTTGTCTGTTCCCATACTGTTATGTCGAACAGGAACGAACCCAAACGCAGACACAGACAAGGTGGGTTTGGATGAAAAGAGATGATTTAATAATAGTAATAACAGAGGTAGTGGAAAACGAGGGGATGCACAGGAGGAGTGGACGAGATGACTGGGCAGACAGGATGAGGGAACCGGAGGGCAAGCTAAGTGTGCAGGCAGGCGGGGCTGGCAGGACGGACAGAGCTGGCAGACAGACGAGGAATGAACCTGAACACAAAGGGAGATAACAGGAACAAGGGTTAACATGAATTTAACTAGACCAGGGGTCGGCAACCCGCGGCTCCAGAGCCGCATGCGGCTCTTTCATCCTTATGCTGCGGCTCCGCGTGGCTTGGGAAAATAAATTATAAGTATCCAATTGAAGTGTATTTTATTTGTGTTAGTTCGTTTTTTTAAATTGTAGTTCTAAATTGGAAGATTATTGTGATCTTGAAATATTAAAATAAAATAATATTTTATTATTTTTCGTCGCTCAAAATATGCGTCACACTCGCCGAAAGCCGGTATATGCCCACCAAAACGCTGTGCATTTATCGAGACTTTCAACCCCAGGTAGGCCAAGTATGGAGAAATGTAAGAAAAGAAAAATATCTGAAGAAAATAGAACATTTAATGATGCCTGGGCAGATTCATTTGCATTTACCTCTGACGAGAGTGTCTTACCAGTATGCCTAATTTGTGGTGAGAAACTGGCCAACAATAAAAGGTCCAATGTCGCAAGACATTTCCAAAATAAACACACAGCCTTTGCTGAAAAATATCCGGAGCGAGAAGAGAGAAAAAAAGCTGTTTCGGAACTGATGCGGAAGGCTGATCTGAGGAAAAATCAATTCAAGAAGTGGTGAAGTCTGCAAATTCAACTACCTATGCAAGTTTTGTGGCCGCTCAGGAAATAGTCAGGCATGGGAAGCCGTTCACAGACGGAGAATATATGAAAGAGTAATTAATTAAGATTTCAGAACACCTATTCGCAGACTTTAAAAGCAAGAGTGAAATTGTGCAGAAAATCAGAGAGATGCCTCTCTCTGCGAAGTCTGTCAAAGACAGAACCATAAAAATGGCAGAAGATATCACAAAACAGCAAATTAAAGACATCAATTCAGCTGCAGCGTAGGCTACTCAATCGCCTGTGATGAGTCCAAAGACAAAAGTGACATTGAACAAATAGCGCTGTTCTGCCGATATGTGAACTCTGCTGGACCACAGGAAATATTTATTTTTCATTGTTCAGTGAAATAGTGCTATTTTTTCCAATTTATTTTTTAAATTCAGGTCAAGGCTACGCTACACGCTCCGAAAGCCCAAAGGCGATATAAGGATGACGGCTCGCGGCATTTTTTGTTTGCTACATGGATAATTTAAGTTCAGCTTTTTAATTCATTTGAAAGAGACCTTCAACTCGGCGTGTTTTTTTAATTTTTTTAAAATTTATTTTATAAAGAGTTCAAAATGTTCAAAATGTGTTCATTACATAAATAAAATTTCGTTTTCTCTGTAGCACTTCATGGATTTCATAAGCAACACACTATAGTTGTTTATACAAAGCGTAAAGGTAAAAAAACAATATATGCAGTGTTATCTTCATTTTAGATGTCAAAAAGTATTTGCGGCTCACAGTGTTTTCTTTTCCGTGGAAACCGGGTCCAAATGGCTCTTTGAGTGTTAAAGGTTGCCGACCCCTGAACTAGACACACCAAGAATATGTAAACACAGATTTCTAAAGTCAGTTTAAACGGGTGCAAACAGGCAGAGAACGCAGAACTACACACGAAGTCTTAAAAAAAAAAAAAAAAAAAAAATTGTACATTTTGTAAACATTGTAAAATACCTTTTCCTTCCCGGTGTTACAGGTATGGTACGCAGATGCCTGCAATGATGTCTATTGCTGTATTCCTGCACTGATCTCGTGCGCTAACTGTGATTGTTCCTACCATGTATTGATGCACATCTTGTAAGTCGCTCTGGATAAGAGCGTCTGCTAAATGCTTAAAATGTAAATGTAAAAATGTAAGGTGCAGATAAATGTTTTTCTTTATTTAAATCACAGCACACTCAACAAGAAACCGCAATAACTTGTTTAAATTGTTTAAAAAATCTACTTCAAAGGTGCTGATGTTTAAAGTGCTTGACAAACTCAAATAAATAAATCAAACACAAATAACTAAAACTGCGCTGCTCCAGGTCCTTACAGAATATCAGCTGGCCCATGCCCTCAGACGGCCAACACCTGTCGAATCCGGGTTGTCTTTTTTTCTAATTGTCCGCGATCACTCCAATTAACTGGGCACAGGCAGTGTCGTTCTGAAGGTCTCAGCTATAAATACATATATTTCAATGTCAACAAATATTTTCTTCAATTACGTGATTCGTGATTAAAGTCATGTTGTGCACTTGTGCCAACCAGCCCCAACACGGGGTTGGTTGGCACACGCTTTGGGGTTGGTTGGCACAATGTTAAAATGCTATCAGTACAAAGAATGAAGCAACAAATAGAAACAATTTGAACCAGAACCAGAAAATATAAACATTCAATATAATATCTGCCCATTTTTTAACCAATTTTTTTTTTTATCAGTTCACTAATAATGTTTCATTAATTATGTCTTTGGACTTTATAAGAACAACAAATAAAAATATAACACTGAATAATTTTGTAACAATTATAAACGTAATAATTTAAAAAGGCGCCCACGGCCAGTCGTGCGATACGACCGTTGGGTAGTGGCGCACCGTTTCGCACGAAACATAGATGCAGCGGCTTTAAAGATTAAAAACAGTGTTCACGCTAGTTTGAACTGTTTAGTATCGAATCGCAATCTCGTTCCTCTATGTACCTGTATGTGGTTGGAATGATAATAAAGGCAACTCAACTCTCACTCAACTCAAAGAGCCTATTTTTAGTGTTAGCCTTTTTGCTCCTCCAGATCTCTTTTGACTGGTTTGTCTGTCAGGATGGCGGTTTTCCTCCTGACAGCACCACCAACCTTCCTAGGGAAAGGCTGCAGCTCCTGTGGGGTGGGGAGACCTCTCCCAGTGCCAGCAGAGAGACCACTTGGTCCAGGCACACCATTGACACATGTGCCAACCAACCCCAAAGTCAGTGTGCCAACCAACCCCACTCTCATTAGGACACATCTCTGTGCTAATATGATGTCAGCTAGCTAGCATGACTCATCACAACCTTTCAAATCTTCTATCAAAATGTAGCTGATTCCTCTCTCTATTAACTAAAAATAATATAATGTCAATATCTCTATCTAACACAGTTTTATAATATATTTAGTGGGGGACCATTTTTTAATTTTGACCATCCTACGTCGGGTTCACATTTAGCCCGTTCTTCTTCATAAGGATGATCTCGGACATTTCGTAAAAGGGAGCTCTTCTTTGGCTATATTATAAGCACTGTTGAATGTAATGATCATTTCCGACTCCTCACTGCTTCGGTTGGCCGCTGCCTGGCGCTGAAACGCCGCGGGGAGGGGGGCTGCTCTGCCGGCCACGCACCTGTCACGGCACAGGACGTGTTTCTTAGATAAATTGTGCTTTTTCAACGTTTCGATTCGGAACATCGATGCTCCGAATGCAAAAGCACTGTTACCAGCCATGCTTTGGCCGCACTCTTTACAATAAATGTAATGCATTATGTTGGCTGTTTTATTATATCGGAGCCACGGAAATTGGACAAGCCATTCTTTACGAAAGGCATATGTTTTGGCCTTTTTGGATGTGGTAGGCTCTGGCTCTGGCTCGGAGTCAGATGAGTCTATCTCCGCCGATGATGTTGGGTCTGGGTTGGGCATTTCAGGGCATTCTTCTTAATGAAAAAGAATCGATAGTTCTCTTCATTGTAAATGATGTTTCAGGTGGTGATAGCTCACGATTTCTCAAGTTAGCACGCAAGGAATGTGGGAGGAGTGCAGGGCGCGGTCTCACACAGGCGCACGTTCACACACACACACACACACACACACACACACACACACACACACACACACACACACACACACACACACAGACGCACGGCACATATGCAAGATGTACATAAAATCCCGCTATACGCTGACAAAATAATCTAAAAATTTTTTTTTACAATATTTGTTCAAAAATATTTTTATTAAATGTTTTTTATTTTTTATTTTTTTTAATCAGACCTGCTCAATTTCAGGCACACCGGTGCAACCAATGAAAATGCTTAGTTGCACTTGACAGATTTTGCACCTGGAGCCCTGCCTAAAATCCTACAGCAGGGACAATACACCCAAACAATTCAGCAAGCATTTTAACACACAAAACAAACAAACCAGACACACACAGAATAACATGATCGACAACAGGCGTGTCAGGACGGAGAGGGTGGGTTCGGACAGCACCACCCCCTACCCCGCAAAACAACTAAACATCAGAACAAACACACAAAACATGCACACACAACAAACAACAACAGACAGTTAGTTAGATTGGCTTCCTTGCACACACTCACACACACACACACACACACACACACATATCCACACATAATAAATGAAACACACAGTGTAATGTATTCTAGAAGGGTCAGAACGGTTCCTAAGAAGTATGAAACAGTGGAGGTACAGCACCACTCCCAATGCACAATTATTATTTATTTTTTGCCAAATTAGCTGAAATTTCAAACTTTAAAATGCTAGGCCTCCCATGTGGTCTAGCGGTAAGACCATTCGACGCTAGCCACTGCGACTGGGGTTTGATTCCACCAGTCACGCCAGTTTTGGCATTGGCCGGGAGTGCCACTAGAGGGCGGCAATTGGCTGTCCGCCCCAGGGGAGAGGGATAAAAGCCGAAGGAAAGACTCGCTGCATATATGAGTGGTTGTGCGTCGGTGACAGGCTTCGGCCTAGGCGGGCACTGGCTCGGAGGAGGCAGTGCAGCGCTCGCTACCAGCCGGACTACAGCAGCGAGTTCTCATACGAGGGAGGGGTAATTGACACGAAAAAAGAGAGAGGGAATTGGATACTAAAAGGTGGGGGGGAAATGGGGGAAAAACTGCAAAAAGAATACATTTAAAATAAATAAATAAATAAAATAAAATAATTTACATTTTAAAAATTGTTGTAAACAAATTGCCAAAGCCTACGCCGCCCCCCAGCTTTCAGCACAGACCAGAGACGCAGCTAACGTTACAAAGCACCTCAAGTTAGTGTTAACTGCTCAAACCCGACTCCCACTCACAAACAATACTCACTGATATTCATATCCTACTTTTATATAACTCACAATACTGTACATATTTCAAATGTATTTGTTAATTGATTGCATTTTGTATGCATGTTTTTTAAATATGTACAGTGTTTTTAATATTTATATTGATTTCTGTTCACACCTTGTAAGTATTAATTACCTGTTGTAGTAACTGTTGAAGTTCACCTGTTTTAATGTACAGGCTATTCTGCCCTCTAGCGGTACAAAGTTAAATAAATATCCTAAGCCTAAACAAGTGTCCCTCTGCTTCATTTAATTACACTGTTTTTGAATCGCCAGTGAATTATGCAGGTATTGAGTTGTAAGTTAACGACCTAAACGAATAAATACACTGTGAGGATTACAACGAGGGTTATCATCGATTGAAAAACTCATTCCTGAACCATCATATCAGAATTCAATTGATCCTGTATTCGTTTCTGTACAGCTCTGTACGACACACCCGCCCGTTTAAAGGAAGCCTTGTTTACTGAAGTGCTGCCTTTATTTAGGCAGTTAACTGTAGTGCGTATTAACGAACTGAGCGGAAGTGGAACGAATCACTCAGTGACAAAGATATTTGAGCCGAACTCATGCTTTAAATACTAAGTACGTTCTATCAACTACAAAAACTATAATTATATTATTATTTTTATCTTTCTTTCTTTATAATCATCGCCACATGAATAATATAGCTACTCTTTTGTCAAATTCAAACTTCAGTGTCCATATTCCAGGATATCATATTCCGATAAATTACTCTTATACTCTTATATTTTAAATAACACATTTAAAATCATCTTATCCACTGAATCTTACTTGCAGAGGTAGCGTGGATGCTATACAGCATAAATCCCAACTGCTCAAGTATTTCCATTCTGCCAGAAAATCCTTTATGTTAACGCGTTTTGGGGTAAACAAACTATCTGCGTTTACACTCGAAACTGCCCTGAACTGTCTCCTAACGTTACCTGAGAAGAGAGTAAAATGATTGGCTGAAGGATTCTCTTTTGACCAATAGAAAATAAGAAGCTAACAAACGTCATCAAATTCCAGGGAGAATCGAGCGTCGGAGGTTAATTTCGAAACTTAGTGCAGTCCACTGAAATCCAGTTTGTGAGTGACAATGAAGTAACAAGCAATCAGTGATGTCTTAGTTACTTTGAAAAGGTAATCTGATTACTGATTACTGATTACTCCTTTAAAAAGTAATCTAGTTACTTTACTGATTACTTGCTTTTAAAAGTAACTAAATTAGATTACTAGTTACTTTATTAGTTACTTTCGGCAGCTGCCTAGCCCCCCGCAACATAAAAATGACAACCGGTTTTGCCAATACTCACTTTATTGGAAAAGCATTTTAAAAAGTAACTTAAATCACACAATAATTAAATAACATAACAAAAATAACTTAAATACTATTTACCTGAAATAGTTTTTATAAAATAAAGCCAGTCTTTTCGTAGTGTAGTAGACGTAGTGTTTTTGCCGCTGGATAATATTTTCTTGCCAGCACAGAGTGTACAACGAACATTGATATTCTTCTCGTCCTTAGCTGACATGAATTCAAAATAGTGGCTGTATTTCCAGCTCGAAAACGCTCCCCCCTCCATTGTTTCTTACGTCTCTGTGTACGTTTGTTTACGTTTGTGGAGCCGCATGCTGATCCACGTGAGCTTGTTTTCTGTAAAGTCGTGCTGAAAACGTGAGCTGCCTGTCGCACACTGACGTCACTCCCGCAAGAAAAAAGCAAAAAGATATATTTTTACTATCGAAAATGACAAAAATACTGCATTCTGCCTATGTTATGAGGTAGTAACGCAATAGTAACGCACAGTCACTTGGATAAGTAACTTTAATCTGATTACTGGTTTGGAAATATTAACGCGTTAGATTACTCGTTACTGAAAAAAGTAATCAGATTAAAGTAACGCGTTACCGCCATCACTGCAAGCAATTGATTTAACAGCCCCAGAAATATTTGTATCAACTGTCCTTCACAACATATAATAACTTATAATGTTAATAAAATAATTACAATGAAGTAATAGTAATTCTCTACGTTACCTGAGCAGAGAGTAGGTACGGTATGTTACATTTTTTTGAGATCTTATAAATCTAAATGAAACTTATCCCCAGATAGAGCATGAAAATACATTTAATTTGATACCTTATTCACTCTCATATCTTAAGTTTTAAGGAAGTTATAAGGAAGTGTAATTTTTACACTCGGAAATTTGCATATTGACCCCTATTGTTTTTCAATGATACATAAATGGCCATAACTTTCTTAAAAATAAAGATAATTACATGACATTTTCAGCAATTACAGATTGAAGCATTCTAAAAAAGATATGATATATCTTAATTTGAATTATCTGAAATTGCATTACATAATCAATGAATCACATAATTACATGTTGCGCACACGCCGCGACAGGGCAAAAATCACGGCAGGCAGTGAGCATTTGGGCAAAGATATCTCACATTCCGGGTCAAAAATATCGCATTTCGCATCGACAGATTTCAATGAAATTTCACCAGAAACGAAATAAAATGTTACATTAACGTCCTGGATACCTTTTATTTCGTCCTGAACTTGCGATATATCATTTTGAAAGCACTAAAAACGAGTCTGACTCTGAAGTGTATGACCAAACCGAGCAATGTTTAATCAAATTTCGGAAACAAGACGGAGGATCGAGTTTTCAACTACGTTATATCGCAGAAATATGGTGGAAAAAAACCCGACAGCCCTTGAAAAGCCTGCATTTTTGGGGTACGGCCATAGTCTCTCGTAATCGCTCGCACAAGGACACAGGCATATCTAGACCGCCGCTGCGCACGGGAATTGTAACATACCTATGATATGATATGATATGTTATGAGAAAGCAAGGCGATCCAGGACTGCAACAGGAGGGGGTCAGGAAGAAGTCTCCATTATCTAAGCCACTTATTCCTGGTCAGGGTCGCGGGGGCTGGAATCCCAGCATGCGTTCCGGGCGAGAGGCAGGAATATGAGATGTTTATATTGATATTGTAACGGGCATGTATTATAGCCTCTAGTGGTGTAAGCGCTATCCACTGAACGCGAATATGAGATGTTTATATTGATATTGTGATCCGTGATCCGATCCGGATCACCCCCACGGTTCGACACGCATATGAACCGCGGATTAATTGCTCAATTGAACCGTCATAGAGAAATACAGTTTTTCTGCCGCTGTTACGTTTTAAAGTAACAATTCCCTAAATCCCGATGCAGAGTTACAGTGAAGAGATAAACAACCATGTAGGCTATGTTTTGGTTTGCTTTGTTTTTCATACTAAATGCCTTTAATGAATGAATAATGACAGGCCTACAATTGTCAAACTGGATACTCTCAAAATGACATTGTGAATTCTATCATTTATCGTGTAATTTATATATTCAAACTCAACAGTTCTTCTAAGTAACGAAATGGACTCCATTGGTCAAAAACAAAGTTGTTTTGCTTTGGAGAACGGCAGGCAAATTGTACGTATGACTCGGACGACAGCTCTGGACCACTCGTAAATTTTGTTCGTACCTAGTACGTGCGTAAAAGTGGTTCTTGCATCTGGCCCATTATGTTTACATCTGGCTAGTAATAGGCCTACACGCCACGCATATACAGTGCAGTGTCGTAAGTTACAGTAGGCTTATATTCGAGTGTTTAGCTAATGTGGGGTAACTAGTACAGCTGTCAGTGTTCAGCAAGTTAACATTGAGCAATTTCAAATCCATTCATTCAGTTAGATTTTCGTACTTGGACTCAATCTATTAACGTCACTCAACAGATTACCACAATTTGCAGATAGCCTGTTTGTTATCTTAAATGTGTAGGAAATTATAGCTACCTACTGCAGAGTAGGGCTAACCATGATCTAACTAGTAACTTAGGCTGGTAGTTGATTTTAAGGTACAGTTATGATAATGGGGATTTGTAATTAAGATTGGACTAAAATGTGGGTAATTGGATGCTTAGATAGACCATACTGTAGACTGTTTTAATTGACCCTATGCAACAATATTACAATCATGAAAAGGAAGGGAGAGATATCAGACTTCTTTTTAAAGAAGAACAAACAGGCAGATCAGGTGCAAACAGACCCCAGCCTTTGCATCACCACCGGACCCCAGAGCAGCTCCCTACCTGAGGCTAGTCAGAGTCAGTGTGGTCAGACTTCACAAGGACCCAGTCTACCACCACCAGGTCAGAGCATCTACCAGGCAGCCAGCCACATGCCCAGTTCAGAATTTAAGTTTAGCTTCAGCTTGTAACAATAGATGATGTTGTCAGATTAAGCCTCACTTTAAAATGTTGGTTGTTGGTTCGTGTGTGTTCTTGTTTTGATGGCTGTGGCATTTTTATTGTGATTATACACTAATGGTTCTTGTGTTATTTTAATGTAATAGATTTATGAAGGGATGAGCAAGACAGTGAGCCAGGGCTGCCAGGAGATGTCATCGAGCCCCTCCCAACTGCATCAAGCACCAGATATGCTGTTCCCAAAGGACCCAATGGTAGGCATATACTTTAAAACTACACATTTTAGTTAGCAGCTGTTAGTATCTAATCTTGTGGATCCCTTAATTATACATTTCCATAGAGATATGACACATTATTTAACTTGTATTCCAGACATTTCAAGATCCAGAGAAGAGGGTCCTGTGCAGCTGTGTTTGAGGACATTTCCCAGAACTCAGCATGGTACTAGGAAAAGGGCTTTCAACAGCTCCTGGTATAAGGTACAGCATAAAAGGGCCATTGACAGCAACTCACCAATGTTAGATGTCATAAATGAGGACCGGAAAAAGAAAGTGGAGGAAAACTGTACTTACATTAAAACAATTGCAGATGTGCTCCTACTATAACTGCCACTCAAAATATAGCGCAGAGAGGTCATTGAGAGTCTCATGACTCTCACAACAAGGGTCATTTTTTGACAATGTTAGAAGAAATAGCAAAGCATGACCCTCTCATAGAGAAAAGGATGAACGCATATGGCAATGCTAAGTACACAAGCCACCAAATCCAGAACAAAGTTCTTGTGGGCTTAGCTGAGATGGTACAAAGTGAAATAATAACAGAAGTAAAAGAAGTGAAGTTTTTAATGTAATTGCAGATGAAACCAAAGATTTAAAGAAAAAAGAACAAATGTACTATTACAACAGGGTCATCCACGAAAGCTTTTTACATTTTCAGTCAGCTGAAAACTCAGATGCTGCAAGCCTCACAAAAACTATCATTGATTGCCTTGAAAAACATGGTCTGGACTACAGATATAATCTTGTGGCGCAAGGCTATGACGGTGCATCCGTCATGAGCAGAAAGCATTCTGGTGTGTCTGCGCGGATTAAAAACAGTCCAACATTTGCATTTGCATTCAATTTGGTTGTTGTTGATGCTGTAAAATCAGTGCCTGAGGCAGTTAACTTTTTTACTCTCCTGCAGAAGCTTTATAACTTTGTATCTGGCTCGTACATGATCACCTGAGCATGAGTGAGAAATTGAGCTGCAGTTCCCAGGTGAAGACACTAGCTATTCATAGTATGTTAAAGCATTATAGTGAAGTAACCCTAGTGGACTACACTATCTGCCACATTGAAGAACTCCGGGTTAAGTGAATTATCACTTCTACCTCTAATCAGCAATCATAGGATTCATTCATGCTCCTTAGATGCCAGGTTAGGGTTACACACTCATTACAAATCAAATTATAATCAAGAAATGTTATCTTTCTCAAAAAGTAAATAAAATAACAAATGAAAAATCAGTCTAGTATTTCATCATGGACTATAAGTTAAGAAATTAATATCTTGTATGGGTTCCTTTGGCCTGCAGAACAGTTGCCATCCGGTTTGGCAGAGAGTCGTAGAGCTTGTTGATGAAGTCGTCGGGGATGGCATGGAAGGCCACCTTGCAGGCATCCCAAAGCTCCTCCAAGTTCTTCGGCTTGGTCCTCCAAGCTTCCTCCTTCATTCTTCCCCAGATATGCTCAATAATATTCATATCTGACGACAGCTTGCTTGTCCGACTGTCAAAAGCCAGCCCCATGTCAACCGCCTCACAGCTCCAGGATGAGTGGACGCCAGCAATGCCTGTTTCGTCAAGAACTGTACGTCGGTTTCTTGCTCACAATGGTCTCCACGGTCGTATTGCTGCCCAGAAACCAGCACTAAACAAGAGACAGCTAAGAAATCATGTTGCGTACGCCAAGGCCCATAGCCTGACGGAAGGGTGGACAGCAGAAAAGTGGCGAAAAATAGATTTTTCAGATGAATCGTCGGTTGAGCATGGAGCCCAAGCACCGCCAATATTGTCGACGACCCTCTGGGGCCCGTCTGGACCCACGGTTCACCCAGAAGACAGTCAAATGTGGAGGTGGAAAGATTATGGTTTGGGGTTACGTCCAATACGGAGGTGCCAGGGAGATCTGAAGGTGGATGGTAACATTGACAGTGCCAAATATCAACAGATTCTTGCCTCCCAGTACATTCCCAACTACAAAAGGGGTCAGATTTTTCAACAGGATGGAGCTCCTTGCCATACCTCAGGTTCCACTATGAAGTTTCTCAGGGGGAAGAAGATCAATGTCCTTCAGGGATGGCCAGCACAGTCTCCAGATATGAATATTATTGAGCATATCTGTCGAAGAATGAAGGAGGAAGCTTGGAAGATCAAGCCGAAGAACTTGGAGGAGCTTTGGGATGCCTGCAAGGTGGCCTTCCATGCCATCCCCGACGACTTCATCAACAAGCTCTACGACTCTCTGCCAAACCGGATGGCAACTGTTCTGCAGGCCAAAGGAACCCATAAAAGATATTAATTTCTTAACTTATAGTCCATGATGAAATACTAGACTGATTTTTCATTTGTTATTTTATTTACTTTTTGAGAAAGATACAATTTCTTGATTATAATTTGATTTGCGACAAGACTTTTGTCCAGGTAGAAACTGGCTTGTTCATCATTATCAAGCAATAAACCTTATAAGCATCTATGAAATTTTTGTTTTGATGATATCTAAATAAACTTTAGACACGTATGATTAATTTGTGTTGTTTCCTAACTTTATTAGCTAATTAAGAGTTGGGTAATTAGCAATTGTCACTTTTGTCCACTCATGCGACAAAACTTTTGGCCGGGACTGTATATAGCATGCATGTAAATCAATTTATCTGTTATAATGTATTATAGCAATGCTATATTTTCCCTGCTTTTTCTTTAGAACCACATATCATTCTGGATACTCAGTTCTAGAGTGGTGTAAAAGTGTGATGTGTGTATATCGACTTCTCTATTAAACCAACTTAAATTGGACATTCTTCTACTGCTTGTTCTGATCTAACATCCTGTAGCGGATAACACCGGTCCATAACCAGCATTAAGGTTTTCATTCAACAATTCATGGTCCTTCCAGTTATTTAGCTTCACCCTATTTTTCAATATACTTACCATGAAATATTTGTTTGTCAAAACCTCAAAAGCACAGGGATGTAATGATATGAATATCATCAGTCCAGTAGGTGGCAGTAGTGCACCACCTCTACCTCTCAGAGTATGCCAACAGCATGCGTGGGAGGTAAAAAAGTTTTTATGTTACAAGAAGCTAGTCGGACGTACAATAAAACACAGCTAGAACAAAGTCGATAAATCTTCTTTATTAAAATCACAGAACATTACACTCATGATATTCAGCCAATGTCATATTACCAGACAGTGTTAGCGTGTTTCAAAGGAGGTTTGATGAGGAGTCAAATTACTTAGACCAAATTATCATTAACTCAGAATTTATTAGAGACAAGTAGAAAATAACTCAGAACAGAAGAGAACCAAACAAATCTCTCAACAAATTTGCCAAGTCGTCTCCCGGGAAGCGCTTCTCCAGGGACCAGTCATGTTGCATCTTTTGACCCTTCAAGTCCTTGCTGATTGGCTGAACGCTTTGCCCAGTTCTCCAATCAGTGGCCAGTTTCGTCTTCGTAATTTCCTATCGGTTCAGACTGTCCAATCATAAACTAGCCTCGTGCCTTCCTGAGGCTGTTATGCTGGTGAATCATTGCGGTCAGTTTGTTAGCAGATGCATCCTGTGGATTTGTCCTTGGTCCTGGAAAAGCAGAAGTTGGGCTAGAGGCTAGACCCTTTATTTGTGGTGTATAGACAGGTCAGCTAATTTACACCTCTAAGCAGTTAGAATCTGGATCAGAAGATAACAGTTGGATATATGTGTTACATAACAAAGGGCAGCTAATCTATACTCTAGGCATTTAAGACTCTGGTGGGAAGGTAAGGCCTACATATATTCTCATCAGAAGGTAAGGTTTATATAAAATTTCCACAACAGCGAAAGATATGCGATCATCGCTCCCATGTGACGCCACTTGTCGCCTGAAAAAGTGTTTTTATCTGGCGAGTTCCGCACGGATCTCGTGGCCCCCCTTCCACGCCACGCAGGTGACGAGTGGCCGGGCCGACAGGTGAAGATGACCCACACACCCACAGTAGTGTGTCTGTACGTCCCGCAGTAGGGTGTCCTTATGTCTGGCACTACGCCCGGTTTCCAAGCGCTCTGTCCTCCGTCCAGCACCATCCTCTGCCCGACGCCCATTTGTCCTCCTTTTCAAGTCTGGACTAGAAAAACACCCAGTTCTTCATTAAATCACGTTTGAAGATTCTAACGTGCTTCTTATTGGTTTATGTATTTGTCAAATAATGAATCGCCTGCGTCATTGGTCTAATAAATGTCAACAAACACAATGCTTTAATATGACGTTTTTACGTAACCACGCTTTAATGTGACGTTCGTACGTACACTGTGGGCGTGAGCGGCAAACCACGCGATTTTTCATTAAGTGCTATCGGAGAGAGTTCGGTGCTACCATTGCCATGCTGAAACGGAAGACTTCATACAACCCAGAGTGGTCAAAAGAGCATTTATTTATTTATTTATTAAAATAATTTATTTTTAAAAGCAGAAAAGACGATTATCATGCATTCTGTATGATGTGTTGGTGTGAGGTGGAAGCGGACAGTGTCAAAGCAGAATCTGCATTAACTTTACTGAGGGGTGCACAGAAAGTTGCCAAAAGTTCCTGGCAAATGGAAGGCTTCTGGAAAATGCCAGGAGGGACAGAAGTACCAAAAGTAGACCATCCAACGTTGATCCTACATTCAGCCAAACATGACAAACAAGCGCCGTATTGTTCACAGGGAGAATTCTGTACAACCCCATGAGTTGGGTCTATCCCCCAAAACAACGTGAAATTCCATGTAATTTAAACCCCAACTGCTTCTCAAACTAAAGGTTGAAGGGAGGGCGTAAACAGGGTTTCCTGCAAAGCGACGTACACGGTTACGTACGGAACACGGAAGCTGTAAGATTTATCCATCCATCCATCCATCCATTATCTAAGCCGCTTATTCCTGGTCAGGGTCGCAGGGGGGCTGGAGCCTATCCCAGCATGCATTCCGGGCGAGAGGCAGGAATACACCCTGGACAGGTCGCCAATCCATCGCAGGGCACATACACCATTCACTCACACACTCATACCTACGGGCAATTTAGACTCTCCAATTAACCTAACGTGCATGTCTTTGGACTGTGGGAGAAACCGAGTACCCGGAGGAAACCCACGCGGACACGGGAGAACATGCAAACTCCGCACAGAAAGGCCCCCGGCCTGGATTCGAACCCGAGACCTTCTTGCTGTGAGGCGACAGCGCTATCCACTGCACCACCGTGCCGCCGATGTAAGATTTATTTATGTGACAATTTATTCAGATGCACGGAATGCAGATTGGTGATTTGAATCTCCTCAGATTCTCCCTTTGGAGGAGGGTAGGGGGGAGAGGGGAGAGTCGCAACTTCAAACTTCAAATCTCTCCCCTCTCTCTCTCTGTCTCTCTCTCTCTCTCTCTCCATAAACACACTCCCACTCTCGCTCTCTGTCACACACACACACACACACACACATATAAACACACTCGATCTCCCCCTCTCTCTCTCTGTCTCTGTCTCTCGCACACACACTCACATACCCACTCTCTCCTACACGCCCACATATACACACACCCTCACACACATATACACATACACACACACTCACACACATATACACATACACACACACTAACAGACTCCCACATATACACTTACACACACTCACAGATTAACACATATACACACACACACACATTCATCCACACACCTTATATAAAAACACTACCTATAAGACAGTGTCTCAGTGTAAGGGTTAGTTGATCAAGACTGAAAGCTGTGACCAGCAGACAGTGTGTATTTTATGTGCTGGTGAAAGTCTGCTTTCTCTCTGCACTCCCTGCTCTGCTCAGCTTGGCCTCAGCCCAACACCACACCTCCTGCATCTGTGGGCAGAACCAGGAAGTCACTCTCTCTTTCTCTACGCAGTTTCAGAGAATCGAAACTTAACTCTGTCTCTGTCTGTGTACAGTAAAATGGCTCAAGCTCGAGATCTAATGGATCAGGACCAGTTCAGCTGTTCAATCTGTCTGGATCTACTGAAGGATCCGGTGACTATTCCCTGTGGACACAGTTACTGTATGGGCTGCATTAAGGGCTGCTGGGATCAGAATGATCATACTGGTGTCTACAGCTGTCCGCAGTGCAGACAGACCTTCACCCCAAGGCCTGTTCTGAACAGAAACACCATGCTGGCTGAAGTGGTGGAGATACTGAAGAAGACAGGACTCCAAGCTGCTCCTCCTGCTCACTGTTACGCTGGACCTGGAGACGTGGCGTGTGATGTCTGTACTGGGAGAAAGCACAAAGCCATCAAGTCCTGTCTGGTGTGTGTGGCCTCTTACTGTGAAACTCACCTCAAGCTTCACAATGAACTTCATCCAGGAAACACACACAGTATCATCAATGCCTCTGGAAACCTGCAGGAGAAGGTCTGCTCTCATCATGACAAACCGCTGGAGGTTTACTGTCGTACCGATCAGCAGTGTATCTGTTATCTGTGTATGATGGATGAACACAGAGGCCACGATACAGTCTCAGCTGCAGCAGGAAGGACTGAGAAACAGGTAAGAACTGTAACTCTGTACTGACAGGTACACATAACACTTATACTCTTTACAGTGGTGATAGTGACAATCTTGGGTCATTGATTCAACATGTATACTTATGAACTGTGCTTCACTGATTTAATTTATTCTGTAGTATTTTATACATTTGGAAATAAATTGAAAAAGGAAGTGAAGTTTTTAGGTCATAAGTTCAGTGACAAAGCAGTAAGAGCAGGAACTTCACTACACTTCTACACACTGACGAGCAGTGTGTGATACAGTTTCATGGTTAATTATAGTGTGTCATTTTTAATAAAACAATAGTATTATTTAACAAATGTTAATGTATTGCAAGATAATATAACAAGGAAAAAACATCTGTCCACAGAAGCAGCTGGGGGCGACACAGAGGAAATCCCAGCAGAGAATCCAGGAGAGAGAGAAGGAGCTGCAGGATCTGAGACAGGCTGCGGATTCACTCACGGTGGGTACTGACCAGAGGAGAACACAACAGCTGGCTGCTAGAAGAGCCATTTCAGGGCTCAGTCAGGGCTCTCCCCCAGTCAGCCAGTGAGGAGCCCAGTGTTGAGCCACTTTCCAGCCCTGTGGGGCTCAATCCCACTGAGCCACACTGTGGGGAACAGGCTGTCCGAGGTCCCAGTAAGAGCTGAGTGAAAGGCCAAGTTAAAATGTACAGCCCTCCTCTCTGTGTGTCTCCTGACAGCGCTCTGCACAGGCAGCAGTGGAGGACAGCGAGAGGATCTTTACTGAGCTGATCCGCTCCTTTGAGAGAAGGCACTCTGAGGTGAAAGAGCTGATCAGAGATCAGGAGAAGGCTGCAGTGAGTCGGGCTGAAAGACTTATAGAGCAGCTGGAGCAGGAGATTGCTGAGCTGAGGAGGAGAGACGCTGAGCTGGAGCAGCTTTCACACACAGAGGATCACATCCATTTCCTCCAGGTAACATCACTGGCTCTCTCACAATCTGCACTGTGTACATTGCACACACATGGTGAGGTGTGTTCCTCATTTACAAAGATCTGCTCTTGGCATCTCCACAGGAATGTGTATTGAGACTGTTTGGTTCACTGTCTGTCTGTCTGTCTCTCTGTAGAGCTGTCAGTCTGTCTGTGCCCCTCCTGGACCTGGAGACCTGCCCAGAATCACTGTCAATCCACACGTGTCTTTTGAGGCTGTGAGGAAACATGTCTCTGAACTGAAAGAGCGACTGGAGGACGTCTGCAAGGGGGAATTAGTCAAGATCTCTCAAACAGGTGATTACAGCAGAAATAGTTTTCTTAATTTTATGTCATGTAGGCCCTTTAACATTTAGGAATTATTTTAAGCAGTTTCATTATTTTGTGATAAGGGATATTCCTCAGCACTGGCAGGATGTTTTAGCAGAATTCTGCATGTAGGGTTTCAGCTGGAGCTTTGCCCCATTCAGTGTAGTCTTGTTGGCTGAGTGAACCCCATTCCTCACTTCCACACAACACAATAAGCTTGATAATACTGGCAAATGTGTATTTTTTATTTTAATTTTTACCAAATTTAATGTATGAGTGTAGTACAGGCCCTCTGGGATGTTTTTGAGCCCAGTGAGCATAGATATAAAAACGTAGATCCTCATTCCCCCTGTTCAGATGCGTCTACGCGGCCGCCATATTGGCGCGGGTAAGATCCGCATCTAAACAAACGCGTGTGTATTGAGAGATGCAGACTTCCCCTGAGAAAATTCTGTCCCTTCAGCACTGCTGCTTGCCATGGCAATCGGGGAAATGAGCAACATTGTTAGTTTCAAACCCTCAGATCCAACTGTCACTGCTGTTTAAAATTAAACTGCCAAAACTACTGAGCCTCCAGCGCTCAGCACCATATATTCCTCACACTTTCATTTCATATTGTTATTAACCCTGGATGAGCTCAGCATGCATTTACCTGCATTTTATTGGTTAAAATATCTTCCCATTTCTCCAGGAAATATGATAGAAAGTTCATTTTTAGGAGCTCATCTTTCTTGTGATCTCTCTACGATGAAAGAAGTCCATATTCCAGAGCCCAGGACCAGAGAGGACTTCTTACAACGTAAGTCTGTAATTAAAACTAAATCAAAACAATTTTAAACATTTGAAAAAAATTACATTTTAAAACAGAAATAGGAGCTAAATGTGTGAATGAAATAAATATTTAATTGAAATGTAATGTGATGAGTATGATCAATGAGCTCTCTTCTCTTCTTCTCCTCCATCAGATTCCTGTCAGCTCACACTGGACCCCAACACAGCGCATAGACGCCTCCGTCTGTCTGAGGGGAACAGAGAGGTGACACGTGTGGGACAGGACCAGTCATATCCTGATCACCCAGAGAGATTCGACCGCAGGTTCCAAGTGCTGTGCAGAGAGGGTCTGTCTGGGTGCTCTTACTGGGAGGCTGAGTGGAGTGGGGGTTGGGGGGTTGATATAGCAGTCTCATATAAAGAGATCAGCAGGAAAGGAGGGGGTCGTGACTGTCTTCTGGGAGGTAATGACAAGTCCTGGAGTTTGGAATGCTCTCCTTCCAGGTGCTGTTTCAGGCACAATAAAGAGGACACTGAACTCCCTGCCCCCCCCTCCTCCAGAATAGGAGTGTATCTGGATCACGGGGCAGGAAGTCTGTCCTTCTACAGCGTCTCTGACACAATGACCCTCCTACACAGAGTCCAGAGCACATTCACTCAGCCCCTCTATCCTGGGTTTGGGGTTTATTCT
>JAINUG010000483.1:227500-258241 GCA_029706075.1 Aldrovandia affinis
GCTGATCTCGGCCTCGCTGTGGGCCAGCAGCTCCTCCTGGCGTCCCATTTCCTGCTGGAGCTCCGCCCACAGGCAGCCCAGCGACTCCACCCGCAGCTTCACCTGCGTGCTCTCCAGAGTCACCAGCGCCATGTCATCCTCCAGCAGAGACACCTGCAGCTCCTGCAGCCACACACACACACACACAGAGATACACACACACACACACACACAGAGATACACACACACACACACACACACAGATACAGATACACACACACACACACACACATAGATACACACACAGATACACACACAGATATACACACAGACAGATACACACACACACACACACACACACACATAGATACACACACAGATACACATAGATATACACACAGACAGATACACACACATACACAGATATACACACACATAGATATACACACACAGACACACAGACAGATACACACACACACAGATATACACACACACACACACACAGACAGACACACACACACACACAGATATACACACACACACACACAGATATACACACAGACAGATACACACACACACACACACACACACACACACACACACATAGATATACACACACACACACACACACACACACACACAGATACACACACACACAGATACACACACACACATATACACATACATACACACACACACACACAGACAGATACACACACACACACATACATACACACACATATACACATACATACACACACATACACATACATACACACACACACACACACACAAACATAATGATAATGTTGATGATTATTGTCATTATAGTCATGACTGTGATTATTGTTCTCGTTATCCGTGGGGTCACTCACCCTCTCCTTCTTCTGGGCGGCCATCTTCTCCACCTGTTGGCGGGAGCACTTGGCGGCCTGCTCGTGCGTCAGCTGTTCCTGGATCTTGGAGATGATCCGGTCCTCCAGCGCCCGGCGTGCCTCGGCCTCGCGGTCCATGTGCGCCCGCAACGCCTCCGCCTCGGCCCGCCGCGCACCGGCCTCCTGCAGGAGCACACGCAGCGCTTAACACACAGCGCTTAACACACACACAGCTTAACACACACACCGCTGAACACACACCGCTGAACACACACCGCTTAACACGCAGCGCTTAACACACAGCGCTTAACACGCAGCGCTTAACACGCAGCGCTTAACACAGAGCGCTTAACACAGAGCGCTTAACACAGACGCAGCGCTTAACACGCAGCGCTTAACACACAGCGCTTAACACGCAGCGCTTAACACGCAGCGCTTAACACACAGCGCTTAACACACAGCGCTTAACACACACAGCGCTGAACACGCAGCGCTTAACACACACAGCGCTTAACACGCAGCGCTTAACACGCAGCGCTTAACACACAGCGCTTAACACAGCACTAACACGCTGAACACACACAGCGCTTAACACAGCGCTTAACAACACACACGCTAACACGCAGCGCTAAACACACACCGCTTAACACAGAGCGCTAACACAGCGCTTAACACTTAACACACAGCGCTGAACACGCAGCGCTAACACGCAGCGCTTAACACGCAGCGCTTTAACACACAACACAGAGCGCTTAACACAGAGCGCTAACACACTTAACACAGCGCTGAACACGCAGCGCTTAACACACAGCGCTTAACACGCAGCGCTTAACACAGAGCGCTTAACACAGAGCGCTTAACACACACACAGCGCTGAACACACAGCGCTTAACACACAGCGCTTAACACGCAGCGCTTAACACGCAGCGCTTAACACACAGCGCTTAACACGCAGCGCTTAACACACAGAGCGCTTAACACACAGCGCTTAACACACACAGCTTAACACACACACAGCTTAACACACAGCGCTTAACACGCACACAGCTTAACACACACTGCTTAACACGCAGCGCTTAACACGCAGTGCTTAACACAGAGCGCTTAACACACACACACTGCTTAACACACACACACTGCTCAACACACACTGCTTAACAGCTTAACACACACAGCTCAACACACACTGCTTAACACACACACCGCTGAACACACACAACACACACAGCTTAACACACAGAGCTGAACACGCAGCGCTTAACACACAGCACTGAACACACAGCCTATCTCTGTGTTGGAGAGCAGGCGAGGGGAAAGAGGGCGTGCGTGTCTGCGTGCGAGGCGCGCTCACCCCGGTAGCCCGCGCCAGCGTGTGCTCGCTCTCCTGCAGCATGCGGGCGTAGGCGGCGTGCTGCAGCAGCAGCGCCTCCTGCTGGGCCTCGCTGCGGACCGTGAGCGTGCGCAGTGTGCCGCCCTCCAGCTGGGCGCAGTTCAGCGTCAGGGTCAGCTGCTCGTTGCGCTCCTCCTCCTGCCCGATCGCCCGCCGGAACCCCTCCATCTCCGTGTCCAACGCCCGCGCCTGGTCACGCGCAACCCTGCGCCACGCCCACAGCACACACACACACACACACACACGTTGCCTGGGCAACCGCTCTCATAGGGTTGTGTTGCACAGTGTGTAGTGTGTAGTGTACAGAGTGCAGGGTGTAGTGTACAGTGATGGGGGCTGTGTTGCACAGTCCTGCAGGGTGTAGGGTGTAGTGTACAGTGATGGGGACGTGTCTCACCGCAGCGCTTCCTGCAGGGTGTAGGGTGTAGTGTAGGGTGTAGTGTCTCACTGCAGCGCTTCCTGCAGGGCGTAGGGTGTAGTGTCTCACCGCAGCGCTTCCTGCAGGGCGTAGGGTGCAGGGTGTAGTGTGTAGTGTCTCAGTGTGGTGCAGCGCTGCAGTGTGCAGGGTGCAGGGTGTAGGGTGCAGGGTGTAGTGTGTAGGGTGTAGGGTGTAGGGTGTAGTGTGTAGGGTGTAGTGTACAGTGATGGGGGAGTGTCTCACCGCAGCGCTTCCTGCAGGGTGTTGAAGGCCTCGTCGCAGTGCCTCACCCCCAGCAGGCTGCTGTTCCACTGGTGCAGGAGCTGCTTCTGCTCCACCAACAGCACATCGAGCTGCATCTGAGCCTGCAGCACACACGCACACACACACACACACACACACATTACACATTACACCCTGCACTGTACTGGGGTCAGTTACGCAGAGACACGCTCCGAAGCACTGAATGAGGCTGCACAGGACTGCAGTAGTAAACCAGGGTGTTTTGATATTGGGCCAGGGGGCCTTTCGCACCTCAGAGAGACCCTCCTGGGCCATGTGCGTCTCCAGGGCCTGCGCCGAGGCCTGCGTGTCGAACAGAGCGGCCTGCTCCAGCAGCCTCTCCAGCTTCCGGGTCATGCGCTCCACGTACAGGTCCTTGGGAGGAGGGAAAAATGCGCTCATTCAGCACCGCCAACACCTCAACGGGGCGAGCATGATCCTCTCACATCTCCTCACAGCCCGCCCTCCCTCCGTTTCTCCTTATCCCCACCCCCATCCCCCGTTTGCCCACAATTTTTATTGTTTCCATAACAACACAAACATAGAGGTTACACTGCAGGTGTTCTTTTGACAATATCCTAAATTCCCCCAATTTCCTCCGTACGGAGAGAAACAGCGCCCCCTGCCTGTGTGTTCTTCTGCTGCGCGGCGTGGCTCCTGTCTGCGTGCGCCTTGCGGGACGTGGTCTGCGTGGTGGCGATGTTGGAGCGCAGGCTGTCGCTGGCGTCCTGCAGGTACAGAAACCTCAGCCCTATCTCGTCCACCTCCTCCTGCAGCTGGGACACTGCGGGCATGGGAGGGGGTCAGGCAGGGGGTCACATGAGGGGCGTGGTCACTAGCTGCACCGTGGATCAAGGGCAAAGGCTGCCTGTCTGCCTACCTTGCTCCCTCTCCTGGCTGTTCTGGCACAGAGCGCCGCGGTACAGCTGCCGCACGCACTCCAGCTGCTCCTGGGCCTCCTGCCGCTGGGAGGCCACGGCCATGTTGGCCTTGTTCTGGCTCTTGAGCTTGGTGTCCACCCTGCCCAGCTCCTCCTGCACCTTGTACAGGCCCACGCCCACCTCCATGCGTCCGTCACCTTCAGCCCTCTCCATGGACCGCTGTGGGGGGGGGGGCAGGCAACTCGAGGTCAAATACGTATTTCAAAAACTACTTTTCAGCGGGCCTCCCGGGTGCTCTAGCGGTTACAACGTTCGATGCTGGCCACTGCGACCGGGGTTCGATTCCACCGGCCGTGCCAGCATCGGCTCTGGCAGGGAGTGCCACTAGGGGGCGGCAATTGGCTGTCCGCCCCAGGGAGGGGGTAGGGAAGCCGATATGAGCTCGCTGCGCATAGGAGTGGCTCTGTGTACCGGAGTTACAGTCGACGGCTTGGCGAGTTCCGGCTCAGAGGAGGCGGTACATCGCCTTTGTCACTGTCGGTCTCAGGACTACGGCAGCGAACTCACAATATGAGGGGGGATTGTTGACACGAAAAAAATAGGGTGTATTGGGAGAAATACTATAATGGGAAAAAATCTGAAACAAAATCTTAATGTAAAAACACATTTTCAACAGAACATGCCGCTAACCAAAAAACTTCCAATCATTACGGAAGAAGAATTTCTGCTCTGGATGCTGCTGGAGTGAACGTTGACGCCCCTGGCAGTAAGATGGCGGTGAGAACTGTGTTCGAATGGTAAGCAACACATGACCTATAGGAGGCGTTTGCGGCGTGTCTAACCCGGTCTGACCGTGTTGTACACCCACTGCGTTCAGCCACGTATTGATTGGCGTTTAGTGGTTGGGTGAAAGCAGTTTGGCGGGGGGCAGGCGTACCAGCTCACGCAGTTCGATCTCCAGCCTGTTCAGCTGTTTCTCCAGGTGAGACTTCAGGGAGGTCTGGAAGCCTTTCATCAGCGGCTGCAGGAACACAGGAGGGGAGGAGAGAGGCGGGGCGTTAGGGCGGGGTCAACGTCACGAGGGCAGGCCAGGCAATGCCTCTCGAGAATCAGGCCAGGCCCTCTTGAGAATCAGGTGGGACATAAGAGAGAGAGAGACGGTGGGGGGAGGGAAAGAGAGAGAGAGAGAGAGAGAGGGAGAGAGACAGTGGGGGGAGAGAGAGAGCGAGAGAGAGAGGTCATGGGGGAGGGAAAGAGAGAGAGAGGGAGAGAGAGACAGTGGGGGGGAGAGAGAGAGAGAGAGAGAGAGGTGGGGGGGGGAAAGAGAGAGAGAGAGGGAGAGAGAGAGGGGAGGGAGACAGTGTGTGACGTCACTCACGTGCTCAGGGTCCAGCACAAGCAGCTCCTCTTCCATGTCTCCGACCATCTCATCTCTCGTTTCTCCGGCCGCATCCTCGTCCACCTGCTGGGACGAGTCCTGCCCGCTGTCCGTATTCCCATCGCCCTCGGCGTTCTCTGCGTTCTCCGCCTCCTCTGTGATCTCGACATTCTCGTCGCTCTCAACGTTTTCTGCGCTCTCAACGTTTTCTGCGATCTCAACGTTTTCTGCGCTCTCAACGTTCTCTGCAATCTCACCGTTTTCTGCGCTCTCAACGTTTTCTGCGCTCTCAACGTTTTCTGCGCTCTCAACATTTCCTGCGCTCTCAACGTTTTCTGCGCTCTCAACGTTTCCTGCGCTCTCAACGTTTCCTGCGCTCTCAACGTTTTCTGCGCTCTCAACGTTTCCTGCGCTCTCGATTGGTGGGTCTGAGTCCAAGCTCACTTGAGAAAGGTGGGACTCCTCGGGTCTGGGGGGGAAAAAAGTTAAATGAACAGGGTCTATTGAACGGAGTGACTTTCACAGTTTGCAGTTTTTTAACACACACAAATCAATTTACACAGCTGGATATTTTTACTGAAGCAATGCAGGTTGAGTACCTTGTTCAATGGGTACAACATAATAATAAATAGCATTTATATAGCACCTTCACCTCATGATCTCAAAGTGCTTTACAGCGAAGTGGGGATGGCAGTGGGATCTTTAAAGACTGCAGTGAGTCATAACCTCGGTTCAACGTCTCAAGGACAGCCCAGGCTATGTAATTTAGGTACAGAAATGGATATAACAGGCCAAGGCGGGCTTTCCTGGATCAAATAGCACGTAGTGCCGACATCCCAGCCCACAGTGGCAGTTGGTCTCGTTTTCTGTTAAATCCATATAGCTAGATAATTAACTAAAGGTTCTCTGAAGAGCCCATCATTAGAGATCGTTAGAGCTAGCAGACCGACTCTGGGGCAAGCGTGACCTTGAACGACAACAGCTAGCTAGCTAGCCAAGATCGGCTAACGATAAAGTGCCGTTGCTAACTAAAAAAACCGTAGCGAACAAAAGCTAGCTACCCAGCTAGATAGCTAGCTACTGTCAGTGTTAAGACATCGTCAATAATCAGTAGTCAGCATCGATTTCAATTATTTCGTTCAGATATCACAGTGCACATGCAAATGGCTGCCTGTTTTTTGACTGTGTACCAGTACACGGACGAATCGAAGACGGTTAAAAACACACAAACCGACTTCGAACGAAGTCAAAGATGGCCGCTAACAAAGTCCCTATCTCGGTGGGCAACTGCCATGAGGCCTGCCCACTCTCCCTCGGTAAATTGGGCGAGTTACGTTAGCGTAACTGACTCGCAAACTGACCAGACGACGAGCTTCACCGAGCTAGCTAGCTTTGCTAATTAAAATCAAGTGACCCAGACAAATATATTGCGGTACATTGTGCTCCACTCTTACGATTCCCCCAGTTGAAAAACATAAGCTGATCAAATCCCTTACCTGTCAGTGTTATCCATACTCAACTTCTGGCTAACCAGGCACAGTGTACAACGTTATGAATTTCTTTGAGGGGAAACTGAAATGAAGGGAGAGTCGTTTGAGTCGTGTGAAAGTAAATTGTTATGTGAATTGGAATATATGTGGAGTAGGCTATTTATATGGAGCAAAATTCCACAGTGCTGTCGCGTAACAGAGAGCTGCGGTACAGATGCGTGACCGCACAGTATGGTTCACGCGATGAAGCGTTATTTATGACGTCGTTGGACAAGATAGTCACATATAACATCACCACTCCGACATCATGGTCAAATCGGCGTGCGCCTAAGTGCTACAAATATTATACATTATGATCACTGCCTATCATAAAATATCTCAACAAAACGTTTAAAACAACGATAACTAAAAGGCGAATTCTCAACAAACACACGCTAACTCAAATTGGTAACCATGACAAATTATTCACATTAAGCAAAAACACAGAACGAACACTTTACCTGCCACACACTAAACAAGCACCATTGAATATAACATAACATAACATACAGCTATGTTCATAACATAACATACAGCTATGTTCTGCCCAGTTTCCTACTCTTCACTGTAACTTAAAGACTGTTCGTCTTACAGTTTCGACAGAATGTGATCGATTTCGATCGTCACGGGTCACATCAAAGTTGTGAGATGCAGCAGATGAAGATTTAGGGACATAAAGTAATGTGACAATTAACACAAATTATATAGTTATACAGTATTTTCCGAAGAGATCTAATAAATGTTCCGCATTCTTCCCATGTAGCCGATATGGAAATAGCAGTATATACACATGTTTTATAATATATGTACGTGTGTGTGTGCGCGTGTGTGAATATAACAGTATTTCTGTCACATGAAAATGTAATGACATATACAGTTGTGGTCAAACATATTTGCACCCTTGCACGTTTTAAAAAAACTCACAATTTTATCTAAAATAAGTTGAAATTTACAAAAGTATTTGGTGTCCACAATTCTTTATTTCACTGTTAATAGTCCAGAAACGTTGTTTTTTATTCAGAACTTAACATATCCTTCTAAGTCATGAAATATACAAAATTATTGACACCCTAGATTTAATATTTGGTAGCACAGCCTTTGGAGAAAATAATTGCAATCAAGCGCTTCCTATAGCCATTAATGAGATTCCCACACCTCTCTACTGGCAGTTTGGCCCACTCTTATTTTGCAAACTGCTCCAGTTCTCTCAGATTTGAAGGGTGCCTTCTCCCAACTGCTGTTTTCATATCTATCCACAGGTGTTAAATAGGATTGAGATCAGGGCCCGTATTCACAAAGCATTTTAAGGGTAAAAGTTGGTCCTCACTCCGCAATTTAGGAGCAACTCCGAAAAATAATCGGCGTGTCACTCATAAATTTAGGACTCCTAAATTTTTGGGATAAGAGTATTTCACAAAGGGTTTGAGAGCTAAAAACAGCTCCTAAATCCAGGAGAAGTTAGAAGAGTCAAGAGGACTTCTAAGTCGCTAAAGACCTACTCGGCGATCCGAAAATCTGCTGCTGCCGGCAATCGTTGTCGCAATCGCGTCAACACTGGAGATATTGAATGATACAGAGCTCATACAAATTAGGTACCGCCTCAATCGCAAGGGTATTATATATATAATATTATATATATTATATATAGATACCCGCTGATTGTTTACGAGATGCAGACATGTAACCAATTGACTAGTCAGTATTCTTGGTTTCATGTTAAATCAGTGACACGTAGCCTACATTTGTATTTTAGAATCTTTATTAGAATATAATAGGGGTGCATCGGATCATTTTTCGGATCAGCAAAAAATAAATAACGGGGCCAAAGGCGCGTTTCCACCAAAAATTACCAGGAACTATTCTCAAGGAATTGAATGAATGATTTCAGTTTTTCAATTTAAATATTTCACTAAATCTTTATTCGAAAATTTCACAAAATACATTTTTAGATTCAGTACGCCTTACGCGATTTAACTAGGGTGGTCTTATGCCTGAATTATTTTAATAAAAAATTAAAAGATAAGCTAATGTTTACATTTTATTTAATTCGGTCGCCCAGAAAGGCATTTAGTATGAAAAACAAAGCAAACCAAAACATACATGGTTGTCTATCTCTTCGCTGTAACTCTGCATCGAGATTTAGGGAAATGTTACTTTAAAACGTGACAGTCAGAAAAACTGTATTTCTCTATGATGGTTCAATTTAGCTATTAATTGGTCCCATCCCCTATATCAGCCAATCGCTGTGGGCATTCTGAGTAAGCTCGTTCATGAGAAACAACGTCATCCATAGCAACGACGTCAACCCCGCCCTCACTCTTAGCTTGAAAATTCTAGGACTTCCTTAGTATGAGTTTGTCTTTGCAGCTTTGTGAATAGGTTTTAAGGTGGGACTCCTAACTAAAAGGTTTTAGTGCGATTTAGAAATACTCCTAGTGGTAAGATAAAATGCTTTGTGAATACGGGCCCAGGACTCATCGCTGGCCACTACAGAACAGTCCAGCGTTTCCTCTTGAACCATTCCTGGGTGCTTTTGGATGTGTGTTTTGGGTCATTGTCCTGCTGGAGGACCCATGACCTTTGACTGACACCCAGTTTTCTGACACTGGGTAGCACATTTTCCTCCAAAATTCCTTGGTAATCCTCTGATTTCATGATGCCCTTAATACGTTCAAGGCATCCAGTACCAGAGGCAGTGAAGCAGTCCCAGAGCATTATGGAACCTCCACCATATTTAACTGTAGGTATGGTGTTCTTTTCTATAAAAGATTAATTTCCTCGTCTGTAAACAAAGTGCTGATTTGCATTGCCAAAGAGCTCTAATTTGATTTCATCAGTCCACAGAAAACTTTTCCAGAAGAATTGGCTTAGCTGCGTCTTGGCAAAGATGAATTGGGCCTTCTTGTGTTTCTCTTTCAGCAGTGCGGTTTTCCTTGGCCTCCGACCGTAAAGCCCTTCTTGGTTTAGTGTCCAGCGTATGATACAATTTTCCTCTTACCACCACGTCCTGGGAAATTCTTAACAATTCCATGAGAAACTGCTGATCTCATGGGATTTTCACGCACAACAGTTTAGAGTTTACAAAGAATGGTGCGAAAAACAAAAAACATCCAGTGAGCGGCAGTTCTGTGGGCTAAAACGCCTTGTTAATGAGAGAAGTCAGAGGAGAATGGCCAGACTGGTTCAAGCTGACAGGAAGGTGACAGTAACTTTGACGTGGATGGGCTACAGCAACAGAAGACCACACCAGGTTCCACTCTTGTCACCTAAGAACAAGAAAGTGAGGCTACAGTGGGCACAGGCTTACCAAAACTGGACAGCTGAAGATTGGAAAAGCATTGCCTGGTCTGACAAATCTAGATTTCTGCTATGTCATGCACATGGTAGGGTCAGATTTTTGGTGTAAACAACATAAATCCCTGCATCCATCCTGCCTTGTGCCAACGGTTCAGGCTGGTGGTGGTGGTGTAATGGTGTGGGGAATGTTTTCTTGGCACACATTAGGCCCCTTGATACCAATTGAGCATTGTTTAAATACCACAGCCTACCTGAGTCTTGTTGCTGACCATGTGCATCCCTTTATGGCCACAGTCTACCCATCTTCTAATGGCTACTTCCAGCAGGATAATGTGCCATGTCACAAAGCACACATCATCTCTACCTGGTTCCACAAACATGACAATGAGTTCAGTGTACTCCAATGGTCTCCACAGTCACCAGATCTCAGTCCAATAGAGCACCTTTGGGATGTGGTAGGACGGGAGATTTGCAACATGAATGTGCAGCTGACAGCATGATAGCAGCAACTGCGTGATCTCTGAGGAATGTTTCCAGCACCTTGTTGAATCCATGCCACAAAGAATTCAGGCTGTTCTGGGGGCAAAGGGGGTCCTACCCAGTACTAGAAAGGTGTACCTAATAAAGTGGCCACTGAGTATATATTATCATGGCAAATAATACTAGTCTACAATTGCCCTGAAGTATGTCAATTAGCACTGCTAATACAAGAAACAAGAACAACAGGAAGGAGACAATGCCGGAGAATAAAACACAATTGCATAACCATTATTCTTAAGTTTGAACGGTAGTTGTGGAAGCCCAGAGAGTGTGTTCATAAGAGTTCTTGTGGCATGGTAGGTTGGGTGAAAAATGATGTGACGTTTGTAGCAGGATTGATTGTAGAAGAATTGAGGAAATGAAGATATGGAATAATTGCAAAACAACTCTGAAGTTTGTGGCTTTATTGTGTGGCCGTATAGTGTCGTATCTGAGTTCTGTGTTTACACAAGGTCTGTACAGATAGCAGGGTGTGTAATAACTGAGAGTCTGGGCCCATATGTACAAAGATTCTAAGAGTTTGAGTGCTGATCTAGGTTTCCCCTGTCCATATCCTAACCATATCCATTATCAGCTAAAAGGCTAAACTGATCCTAGATCAGCACTCCTACTCTTAGAATCTTTGTACATACATGCTGTATACATACATATATACAGTCAAGCCGGAAAGTCTGCACACCCCTTTCACCCTCTCCACGTTTCATTGCGTTACAGACTTATTCTACAATAGATTAAGTTCATTTTTTGTCTCAAAATTCTACACAAAATAGCCCATAATGACAAAACAGTGATGAAAACAGGTTTTTAGACATTTGTGCTAATTTATTAAAAATCAAAATGTAAAATATCATATGTACACAAGTGTGCACACCCTTTGATATGACACCCAAAAGTGAGCTAAGGTGCATTTTGTTTCCACTGATACTGCTTGAGATGTTTCTACAACTTGATTCTAGTCCACCTGTGGTAAATTCAATTGATTGGACATAATTTGGAAAGGCACACACCTGTCTATATAAGGTCCCACAGTTGACAGTGCATGTCAGAGTAAAAACCAAGCAATGAAGTCCTAGGAACTCTCCATAGACCTCCGAGATAGAATTGTGTTGAGGCATAGATCTGGGGAAGGGTATAAAAACATTGCTAAAGCATTGAAAGCACCCAGGAGAACAGTGGGTTCCATCATTGTGAAATGGAAGAAGTTTGGAACCACCACAACTCTTCTTAGAGCTGGCCATCTGGCCAAACTCAGTAACCGGGCAAGAAGGGCCATGGTCAGGGAGGTGACCAAGAACCCAATGGCTACTCTAAGAGAGCTTCAGAGTTCCTCTGCAGCGATGGGAGAACCTGGTAGAAGGACAAACATCTCTGCACAGATGTACTCTGAACTCTGTACAGGGATTGGACTGCTGAGGACTGGGGTAAAGTCATTTTCTCTGATGAATCCCCTTTTCCGATTATTTGGGGCATCTGGAAAAAAGCTTGTCCGGAGAAGAAAAGGTGAGCGCTACCATAAGTCCTGTGTCATGCCAACAGTAAAGCATCCTGAGACCATTCATGTGTGGGGTTGCTTCTCAGCCAAGCGAGTGGGCTCACTCACAATTTTGCCTAAGAACACAGCCATGAATAAAGAATGGTAAGTAAGTAAGTAAGTAAAACTTTATTTCTATAGCGCCCTTCTCAGCACGGGTGCACAGGGTGCTTTACATCAATAAAAATAGAATGCATCAATACAAAATTCAATCAAACATCATCTAAGAAATAAGATAAAAACATAAACAGGAACATAGGGTGGCTATGGATGACTAAAAAGCCTGCCTAAACAGGTGAGTCTTTAATTGGCATTTGAAAGTGAGTTCTGAGGGAGCGGCTCTCAGATCAGGGGGGAGGGCATTCCAGAGCCTCGGGGCCGTCACCTCAAAAGCTCTGTCCAACTTCGTTTTTAGTCTGTTTGGTACCAAAACATCCTCCAGCATGAGCAACCTTCTCCCAACCATCCAAGAACAGTTTGGTGAACAAAACAATGCCTTTTTCCAGCATGATGGAGCACCTTGCCATAAGGCAAAAGTGATAACTAAGTGGTGGGTGGAACAAAACATCGACAAATTTTGGGTCCATGGCCAGTCTGGATGTGGCCCCCCAGACCTTAATCCCATTGAGAACTTGTGGTCAATCCTCAAATATTGACTCTTTGCATGGACAAACAAAAACCCACAAATGCTCTGACAAACTCCAAGCATTGATTATGCAAAAAGAATGGGCTGAAGCAGCAAACTTTGTGAAAACCAATACTGTGTTCATTGCAGTGATTTCTGTAGGAATCACTCATAAGTGTTTTAAATATTAGTTAGTACGTTTACTGGCTATTTAAATAGATGGATAAACTGTTAGCTAACCACGTATTCGCTGTAAGCAATGTGTATGAACGCAATTACATTTTAGCATTGTTATTTATGTGACTATTCTACCCACTGTTGTCCGTGCACCTGCGCGTGCGGCTACGTTGTGAGAACGCGCCCGTAAGACCCTAAGAAATTACGTCACGGTCTTGAAAGGGGGCGTTATGTAGCACTGCGCATGCGAAGAGTAAAACAAATGTGAGCACAATAAACAACGAGTACATGCTGAACAACGAGTAACTAACGTTAGGATCAAAACAGGAACACACTCAGGTGAGCTGTGCACCACGCAACAATCTGTTAAAAGAGCATAGAAGCCATTCGCTGCTAGCCCTGAAATGTTATTGAGTAAACGACAGAAGTCAGGCCTCGCGACATGACTGGCTAGCTCGCTCCTTGTCTTGCCAGGAGCGAGGTGACGTTCACCACCTATCGCTTTCCAGTAGTTTGTCATGATCTTTGTTTGCTCTTTCCGTTAGATCTTATATATTTATTATACTTTTTAAAATAGGTTGCAAGTGTGAACAATAGCCAAATTAGATACAAAACAACACGCAGTTGGCCTGTCGTTGTGGTTGAGTGCATCCCAGCGGTGATGTGATCAGGTAATGCACTACATTTCCATTCCGTTGTTCACATGGACGCCGCTGCAGCAATGTCGGTCGGTCGATAGCTGAGCTACACGCCAGTTCGCTGCTGGAAGTCGGACGGTAGTCGCGACATAAAATCTAGCTTTAGTTTTCAACACCAGGCAAGTGTGTCGTTGGCTTTGCTTGTTCGTAGCTACGTCGACACGCACCGTGCACGGACGTGAAGATCGATTTTGGCATGCTAGTTTGGTTGCTCAGCTACTAACTTCGCTTTTGAATGCACATTCGCAATGAAAATGTGCTAATGGCGTGAGTGTGTGCGGCTGTGAAGTCCACGTCGTTTAGTCAGCTAGGCGAGCGGTTGTCAAGGGTACCTGGGAACGAGAACCAAGATGGCTGGCAGTCAGTACAGCCTGTTCCCATGTTACGCAACGGAGGTCTTTCACGCCTTTTAGTACAGACAACACACACACCGCGAGACCTTAAAACGGCCCGTTCCCTGGCTTCTACTACCCATGTTTATTCAGACACCTTTGATTTCAAGCCTTCATTTGCAGCTAAATTACGTTATTGCATTCAGGGCATCGTTAACATTCCTTATTGGAATTTCCGTGTCAAAACAGGGCAAGGCGTTCGCCTCGAGGAACAATACAGCGTTATCAATTTCCATAATAACTTCGCCCATAGTTGGCCCTGTCCCCAATCCTCGATATTGAAATATAACGCATGTGTTATGTTGCGTGGTATCGTGGATTGATTTTTTTATTTTTTACGTCGATTGTGAGTCAGTTGACAGGCAGTAATAATGCGCAAAATTATTTTTACAATTGGCCTACGTTCGACTTTGTAGACGCTCTTATACAGAGCGACTTACAACAAGTGCATTCCTCTAAGTGGGGTGAGACGGCATATCGCATAAATAGTCAGGACACCTTCTTTACAAAAATTGCTGCTAGAAGTTTTTTTTATTCGATTTTTGTCTGTCATTATGTAAGGGAGACCGATTAAGTTCCTATGCGATCCGTGTTAAGGAGGTGTTGGACGAGCCAGGGTGCAGTCTGAATATATAATATAACATATGCCATTTAGCAGACGCTATAACATATGCCATTTAGCAGATGGCTAATTTGGCTTTTTATCCCAAAAATACTTTTTATCCAAAGCGACTTTCTGTAGTGAATGCATACATTTTTTTTCAGTACATGTGGCCCCAATGGGAAGTGAACCCACAACCTAAGCCGTTGTCAGTGACATGCTCTACCCACTGAGCTACACAGAGATAAGTTGTTGTCATGGAAACTTTCCAACTCTGGACGATTGAGAGGAACAGCGTCAGACATTTATCTGTCAGCAGACCCAAGACGATACGAGAGTCAGGGCATGTACTTACTCCTCAAAATTAAGGTTATCAATTGAATTAATATCTTCACCTCAAACTGCAGTCCGTTTTACATTTACATTTTAGGCATTTAGCAGACGCTCTTATCCAGAGCGACTTACACAGTTTACATTTCTTTACATACAATCCATTTATACAGCTGGATATTTAACTGAAGCAATTCAGGTTAAGTACCTTGCTCGAGGGTACAACAGCAGTGCCCCACCTGGGAATTGAACCTGCAACCTCTGAGTTACAAGCCCAGCTCCCTAACCATTACACTACACTTCAAGTCCTTGGGGGCCACAGTGTCTGCAGGCTTTTGTGCTATCTTTTCAGTCAGCAGCCAATGTACTTTTAGCAGATTGGAATAGGCAATGATAATTACTTTACTTTAAATTCGCAGTGATACAATTCAATGCATTTTTTATTTTATTTTTATTTCTATGACTAGGTTGGAAACACACCAAAACTAGTTTATCCTGTTTAATAAAACAAAAACTGCGGCCCACCAGGACCCGGGTTTGAGATCGCTGCCTTAATATCTGTTGGCAGGCAAAGCAGCCGCAAGAAGCTTCCACATCTCAAGTCTTGTATCACAAGAGAGTCTTTGTCTATTGCGTTTTGTGGTAGTTCAGCCTGTTCGCTGTCGTTGGTGGGAATGTAAGGGATTAGACCTGTCCGGGGCCCTACTCCCAGTCAGTGCCAACGTCCAAGAGGACTGCGTGCCCTCTGTGAGCGTGCCCTCTGGGGAGCTTCTGTTATCCAGGGCGGCTTTGCTTCTGTAGCCCACGGAGGGGGATGGAGTACTGATGTGAGAATGGGGCTTCATGGACCCCGTAACGGGCGGGGCTACAAAGAGCTCATTCACTGGCTCATTTGAACATGTAAAGGCTTTCTGACCTCCCAGGTGGTCTAGCGGTTCAACTGGGGTTCGATTCCACAGGCTGCGCCAGAGTCTGCTCTGGCTGGGAGTGCCACTAGGGGGCAGCGATTGGCTGTCCGCCCCAGGGAGGGGGGAGGGAAGCTGACATGAGGTTTGCTGCGTACAGGAGTGGCTCTGGAGTACCGGGGTTACGGTCGACGGCTTGGCGAGTGCCGTCTCGGAGGAGACGATACTTTGCCTTTGTCACTGCCGGTCACAGGGCTACGGCAGCGAGCTCACAATACGAGGGGGATTGACATGAAAAATAGAGGGTGTAATTGGCTACCAAATTGGGAGAAAATGGGAGAAAATCAGAAACAAATTTTTGAAGTGCACTGGTGCTCTGGAGCATGTCTGTTATTACCGGCACCGTTCATTTCCCTGGTCTTGTATATGCTCGCCGCTTGCCCTTATATGGAATGGTTTTTATGCAGCATATTCACGTGTTGTCCGGTCACGCAGCTGGAATACTGTTACAGAGGTGTAATTCAGTTTTAAAGTGTCTGGCTCAACAGCTGTGCCCCAGACCTAGGAAGAAAGCCTGCAACCACCTGATTACAGTCTAAGTGCTTCCCCCTGCCCCCCGGCCCCCTGCAGCCTGTCACACCGCACGCACCCGCCCACCTGATCTCCCGACGCCTGCTGCCGAGGGGCAACCGTTACCATGGGGAAGTCCTACTCCCAGCTGCCGAAGGGCAAAGACGAGAGCCAGCAGGACCCGACGTCGGACAGAGAGACGGACTCGCACGGAGAGGACTGCAAGGGCGGCGACGTGTCGCAGTTCCCCTACGTGGAGTTCACCGGCCGCGACAGCGTCACATGCCCCACCTGTCAGGGGCATCCGCGCGGTAGGATCGGGGCGGGGTAGGAGGGTGGGGCTGGGGTGCTTATTCTGTGGACTTGGGGTTTGGGGCTGGGGAGACTGTGTATTTTCAATCAGTGTATTTTGACTTATTCTGTGTATTTTAGACTTGGGGAGTTTATTCTGTGTATTTTAGACTTGGGGAGTTTATACTGTATTGTGTTCCAGACTGAGGACTATTGTGCTAGCGCATATTAGCGTCTATTTGTCTGTGCTAGTGCATATTAGCGTCTATTTGTCTGTGCTAGTGCGTATTAGCGTCTATTTGTCTGTGGACATTTAGGTTTGGGTATTCCACATTTGGGTTGAAAAGGGAAATGAGAGGAAAGGGGTGGGGAAAGGCAGCAGTGTTTGCAGCAGCCGATGTTTGTGGAACCACCCTAAGATGGTGGCCCGTTTGTAAACCATTACAAATGGTCTCTCCCCTCAGGCCAGGAAAACCAGCTCGTTGCTCTGATCCCGTACAGTGACCAGCGTCTCAGGCCCAGGAGGACGTGAGTACACGGTTTCTCCGCTCTTCTGTGAACGCTCACTTTTCATTTAACTCTGTTCTGGTCGGGCCTGGTCATAACGGTCCCCTTGATCTCCGGTCGCGGTCATGTGAAGGCCATCCACTGGTCTCGGTCATGTGAAGGCCATCCACTGGTCTCGGTCATGTGAAGGCCATCCACTGGTCGTGGTCAGGTGAAGGCCATCCTTTGGTCGCGGTCAGGTGAAGGCCATCCTTTGGTCGCGGTCATGTGAAGGCCATCCACTGGTCTCGGTCATGTGAAGGCCATCCACTGGTCTCGGTCATGTGAAGGCCATCCACTGGTCGCGGTCAGGTGAAGGCCATCCACTGGTCTCGGTCATGTGAAGGCCATCCACTGTCGACACCAAGCACCCGGGTGAATGCAACGTTGCCGGGCAACAATAGTGTTGTGTTAAATCGTGATATTAATTTCTTGCCATAAATGTAATAATCCGAACGGCACAAGACCGGAAGCCGCAGGAGAAACAGCAGCGACAGATCCACTGCCAGTTTAGATTCACACAAACCACAGCACCATTTGAACATGACAGCTTTGTGTTTGCAAATTTAAACTAGCATTCCCCCCCTTCTTTGTTGTTACCTCTACAACATATTTGTCAGTTAATTTGATTCGATGTGTTTTCAGATCCCCTACAGCTGTCACTGTAGCGACCTCTATTCTTCCAGGGGTTCGTGGTAAAAATGTGTCCGTACCGCCCCAAATCACTGCAACACACTGGCAGTGAAAGCATGCATTCAGAGCAGGCGTCCCTCCCTAATGACCCCTCGTTTCCCCCATGCAGAAAGCTCTATGTCACGGCGTCCGTCATCGTCTGCCTCCTCCTCTCTGGCCTGGCCGTGTTCTTCCTCTTCCCCCGCTCCATCGACGTCTCGTACGTGGGCGTCAAGTCCGTCTTCGTCAGCTACGACCAGGACAAGCGCATCGTCTACCTCAACGTCACGGTGAGCTCGCCCCGCCCAAGAGTCCCGGCGAAGGCGTCCGATTGGACGAGCGGTACCGAGCGTCGGCGAGGCCCTTCCCCTCCAAACACTTCCCTGGGGTTTCCCTGGGAGTTCCCTGTAATGCAGGGGTGCCCAAGTTCGGTCCTGGAGATCTGCTGGCCGTGCAGGCTTTTGTTCCAGCCCTTCACTAACACACCTGATTCCATTAATCACTTCACTAACACACCTGATTCCAGTAATCAACTGCTCGTCAAGGCAATACTGCTAGCATTTTCTTAGGTTTTTTTGTTGTTGTCATTTACCTTTACATTTTGACACACACACACCCCCCTGATTTGGTTGCTGATGTTCTCTCTATTTTTCATGTCAACCCCCCTCGTGTTGTGAGTTCGCTGCCGTAGCCCTGAGAGTGGCAGTGACAGAGGCGAGGTACCGCCTCCTCCGAGCTGGAACTCGCCAAGCCGTCAACTGTAACTCCGTTACACACAGAGCCACTCCTATACGCAGTGAGCTCATATCGGCTTCCCTCTCCCCTCCCTGGGGCAGACAGCCAATTTCCCGCCCCCTAGTGGCACTCCCTGCCAGAGCCGATGCTGGCGCGGCCGGTGGAATGGATCCCCGGTCGCAGTTGCCAGCGTCGAACGTTGTACCCGCTAGACCACCTGGGAGGCCCGTGTATTTAATATTTAATAAGAGTTTTTCTCCACCTCTCAAATCAGTGTTTCCTGGAGGCGGATCTGTTTGGCTTCATTTCTTTGGTCCTTTGTTGCCACGTTGTTTTTTTTTTGTTTTTTGTTGTTGTTGTTGTTGTTGTTTTTTGGTCATTTGCAGTAAATTCCAGCATCTTCTGCTTCTCCTGTTTCCAGAACACGCTGAACATCACCAATAACAACTACTACTCTGTGGAGGTGGCCAACGTCACTGCGCAGGTGCAGTTCTCAAAGACGGTGATCGGGAAGTCCCGTGTCAGCAACGTCACCAGCATCAGGCCTCTGGACATGCAGCAGGTGGGTGGGGCCGGGGGACGGGACACACACACACACACACACACACACACACACACACACACACACACACACACACACACACACACACACACACACACACACACACACACACACACACACACACACACACACACACACACACACACACACACACACACACACACACACACACACACACACACACACACACACACACACACACACACACACACACACACACACACACACAGGACAGCTGGAGGCGAACTGCTCTCTTTAAGCGGTGAAACTTGAGAGCGCCTTGTTTAGTTTTTTTTGTAATCGTTCACGTTAAACGTAAACCAGCGCACGTCTCCCTCAGGCCAGCGCCACCCGACGCCATTTTTCTCCTAAAGAATTTGTTTCTGATTTTATCCCCTTTTTCTCCCAATTTAGTAGCCAATTACACCCTCTCTTTTCATGCCATTCCCCCGCTCGTATTGTGAGTTCGCTGCCGTAGCTCTGAGACCGGCAGTGACAAAGGCGAAGTAATCGTCTCCTCTGAGACGGCACTCGCCAAGCCGTCGACCGCAACTCCGGTACCCCAGAGCCACTCCTATACGCAGCGAACTCATATTGGCTTCCCTTCCCCCTCCCTGGGGCAGATAGCGAATTACCCGGTTGCAGTGGCCAGTGTCGAACGTTGGATCCATTAGACCACCCGGGAGACCCAACGCCATTTCTGTGCAAATTACCCAACGCTAACAAAGCTAAAAGAAAAGTTTGAAATGGTCTGTGAACGTTCTCAGACGTTTGCCTTTACTTTGCCAGTTTAAATGCACCTCTGGTAACTTGGTGACCGTGGGAACACATTTTTCCTGTTGTCCAGAATGCCCAGCACTGCGTCAAGCCTGGACCTGAACTCCCCACGGGTCTCTGCCTCTAATCACATGACCTGGCCAGCTGTTCCAGCCAGTCACAGCTCTCGGTGTTCACGAAAACAAAAACACTTCCTGACATCAGTTCAGAATTGACCACCTGTGACCTCTCGCTCTGCTGACAGAGAACTCAACCTGAAAAATCTTCTGTAGTCTGATTTCTTAATCACATAAAAAAAAAAAAAAATCAATGCGACACTGTGGTGCAGTGGATAGCACTGTCGCCGCACAGCAAGAAGGTCCCGGGTTCGAATCCTGGCCGGGGCCTTTCTGTGTGGAGTTTGCATGCTCTCCCCGTGTCCGCGTGGGTTTCCTCCGGGTACTCCGGTTTCTTCCCACAGTCCAAAGACATGCACGTTAGGCTAATTGGAGAGTCTAAATTGCCCCGTAGGTATGGGTGTGTGAGTGAATGGTGTATGTGTATTCCTGCCTCTCACCCAATGCATGCTGGGATAGGCTCCAGCCCCCCCATGACCCTGACCAGGAAGAAGCAGCTTAGATATTGAACAAATGAATGAAATCAATAAAATCCCCCCTCAAAATGAATGAGATTAAGAGTCTTCAGTCTTCCTTCCTAACATTTCAGTTTGACACCTGGACTAGTCTAGTTGATTGACTTGTTCTAGAGACGGCCTGATGTCGTATAGGCTTGTGGCTCGCTGCACACGTGTCCCATAGGGCCTGTCTCACGAAGCAGGATTGGTGGGTTAGCGAGCTAACTTTGGGCTGAGCCCTGGGTTCTGGAGCGCCTCCCCGGGCCTGTGTTTCACCGCTCTCCCTGTCTCTGCCCTTTCCAGATCGACTACATGGTGCCCACGGTTATCGCTGACGAGATGAGCTACATGTAGTGAGTATCCCCCTTTTTTTTAGTTTTTTTACATGTTCTTATTTATTTGTAAAAAAAATGTAATGCAAACACGTGTATTCCAATCCAATGGTGACCGAGTGTTGTCCTGTGTGCTTCCCTCCTCCCTCTCAGCGATTACTGCACCCTGCAGACCATAAAAGTGCACAACATCGTGGTGATGATGCAGTAAGTGGCCCCCGCCGCCCCCCACACGCTTGGGACCACACCTCTACAGCTCTCTCTCTCTCTTTCTCTCTCTCTCTCTCTCCCTCTCTCCCTCTCTCTCTTCCTTCCTCCCTCCCTCTCCCTCCCTCCCTCCCTCCCTCCCTCCCTCCCTCCCTCCCTCCCTCCCTCCCTCCCTCCCTCCCTCCCTCTCTCTCTCTCTCTCTCTCTCTCCCTCTCTCTCTCTCTCTCCAGCTCAATCATTCCTGTTTTTTTACATTTTTAAAATTTATTATTTTTGCTGTTTTTCCCCATTTTATCCCCACTTTTTCGTATCCAATTCCCTCTCTCTTTTTTCATGCCAATTATCCCTCGTATGAGAACTCACTGCCGTAGTCCGGCCAGTAGAAAACACTGTACTGCCTCCTCCAAGCCAGTGCCCGCCTAGGCCGAAGCCTGTCACCGACGCACAACCACTCATATATGCAGCGAGTCTTTCCTTCGGCTTTTATCCCTCCCCCCTCCCTGGGGCGGACAGCCAATTGCCAGACACAAATTCCCGGCCAGAGCCGAAACGGGCACGACCGGTGGAATCGAACCCCGGTCGCCATGGCTACATTGAACACTCTTACCGCTACAGCACCCGGGTAAGAGCTTTTTGGAGGATGTGTTTGTTTGTTTGTTTGTTTGTTTGTTTGTTTGTTGGTTGTTCACCCGTCTGCGTGCTCTGTCCCCGTTTCCCAGGGTGATGGTCACCACGGCGTACTTTGGTCACGCGGAGCAGGTCTCCCAGGAGATGTACCAGTACGTGGACTGTGGAGGGAACACCACCTCCCTGCACGGGCGCCCCAAAGCCTCCAACGTCCTGCCACCCCCGCAGTAACACCCCCCCACCTCTAGAGGGCTCCTCTTGTTCCACTGCTCCATTTACCCTTTTTTTTGTTTTTACATCCCTGACAGGCTGCCAGTCAGAAGTGTGCACACACACACACACACACACACACACACACACACACACACACACACACACACACACTGAGCAACGCCACCTGAGCGAGGGGGTGGCAGGCCAGCAGGGTTTGGGTGGGGCTCTCTTTGTGCCCCCCCCAACCCCATCCCCACTCTCACACGGTATTTAGGAACGTGATTTTTTAAAAAGGGAATGAAACAAAACGCACTTTAGGTGAACAATGGAGGCAAATTTGGTGTGAGACTAAAAATTTTTTTAAAAACGCGACCGGTAAGTTCTCACATTTTAAGGTTCCAGCACCATTCAAAACACTTTGACAAAACCACTTTTGATGGTATCTGTATATAGAATTATTCTTTTTTTTAAATATTTACTCTTGTGATTGTGTGTTTTAACAGGTGCATGTAAAGTTGTCAATCATTTCCAGATGTCAATCATTTAACCTCCCCGTTGTTTTGTTTTTAAGTCATTGTGTGGTTACTATGACGACCCTTACACGACCTCACCCGGGCCCTGTACACGATCGCGCGGGGGCCATTTTGTGCTCGAGAGTAACGACGGCTTTCCTGTTTCGACAAAACAAAAATGAATGAATAACTAAATACGGCATGTTTGTCGTTTTCCGTTACTATTCCCCTGAAGCCTCACGATCCCAAACGGTTCTGTGACAGTTCCTCATTCCAATTTACACAGCATCAACCATTTATCTGTCTGTTTACCTGGTGGTTTATTTGTAACTTCGATATATATATATTTTTTTAAATATATATATATATAATTCATTTGTTTCTCCCAGTTATACCCTCTTTTGATTTTAATTCGTTTTCAGGGCCTTGTTGATTACGGCGCTCTAGTTTACCGTGAAGTGTGAGCTGCTGGAAAAGCATAAGCACAAGCGCTCCCCCTGGTGGCTGTGTTATGCTTGTGCAGGTTTTCTATTGAGATTGACTGCAGTTTGCGCGGAAAGCGCTCGCTAATTGGTAATACGCCACTTTAAAGAATTTTGGCCCAGAGTGGAGTTGAGACGAGACATTCCATGTTTTGTGAAGTATTTTTCTTTTCTTAGTTTACAGCTGAGAAATCACTCACAAGAGGAAAAAACGTTAACCTCAGAACTTTTCTGTAAAGGGAATGGAAACGAAATGAGAAGGAAAAATAAACGATAAAAATAAACCTGGCAGACATAGTAGAGTTGGATTTCATGAGTAGGACTTTTGAATTGCTTTAATGTTCTAACAGCAAGTCTGTTTAATACTGTTTTACCCCGTATTCTTTCTTAAAAAGGTTGTGGGGAACTTAACATTTTTTAAATAAACGTTTTTAAAAGAAATTTCACATGTTTCTAAGAAGAATAAGGATTGTTTAAACCCATTTGTTTATTTGGTATCGTAGGTTTTAGATTTTAAAATATTTGTGTATATGTACGCTCGCGCTGCGCTCATGAACGCCTTGTTTGTTTAATGGTGAGGCTGAATTTACACTTTAAAGGAGATGTCTTAGTTGAAAACTGGAGTGTATAAGTTGTACTGGGTTTTGTGGGGTTTTGGTTTTTTGTTTAGTTTTTGCACGTTCCGTCGCGGTTGTGGTCAATCAGAGAACGCCTAGTCTTTGACTGGATTGGATTATCCGGTTTGTTCGCGTCGGGCGCGCGGGACTCCGGCTGATGACGGCGCGCGGCCCCGATTTAAAGGTTTCCCCAAAACTGCGTCTCTGCTTGGCTTGCCTGCTTGTGCTCATCGCTTTGTGTTCACACTGATAAATACTGATTTTATTTCTTCTCTGAAATCATCTTGGATTTGCAGTGGCTAAGCTAAAAGTAAATGCAATAAAGTCATTTTACGGATTTAATGTTGTGACTTTTTTGGGGGGGGAAGGGGGTTACGTTTATTTTGAGTGAACTGACCGTTCTACCTCAACATCAATTCCTTGAGCAAAGAGTAAACTTTAAATGCATACATGCATTTCTCAGTGTAGGTACATATCACATTTATCATTTTACCCGTACTACATAAAAGTAAACCTACGTAGTTTTAATACCATCTGTGGCTCAGTTGGTAGAGCACAGCGTTGGCAACGCTTAGGTTGTGGGTTCAATCCCCACTGGGGCCACATATACTGAAAATGTATACATTCACTACTGAAAGTCGCTTTGGATAAAAGCGTCTGCTAAATGGCGTATATTATACTAGCCGGACTAGAACCCGTTCATAAACCGTTCTCACTAGATTGCCTTTGGCATAGATGCATTTAGACTGTGCGGTGTCTCGTTTCACCACAAGAGGGGGGTGTTCTCATTTTACAATTTGGCATTTAGCAGACGCTCTTATCCAGAGCGACTTACAAAAGGTGCGTTTAAACATGGCAAGATTAAAATGGTTAGTGTAAGAGATCAGTGTAGTAACTCTGTAACAGACATCACTGATGTATCATTGTTGGCAGCTGCCTTCTCATTTAATTAAAAAATAAATAAATACCTTTTCCTTCCCAGTGTTACAGGTATGGTACGCAGCTGCCTACAACAATGTCTATTGCTGTATTACTCCACTGATCTTGTGCGCGAACTATGATTGTTCCTACCATGTATTAATGCACATCTTGCAAGTCGCTCTAGATAAGAGCACCTGCTAAATTTCTAAAATGTAAATGTAAAATGTAACACGGAAAGGAAAGTTCGTAGTTTTTTAAAATTAAAACATATGGACATAATTAATGTATAGAGTCAGTGGTAGTGGAGTTTAGGGGTGTTACTATTCATTAACACTTTATTAGTAATAAATAAACTTGAAAAGCCTGAATATAAGTAAGACGATACATTTTTAGCAGTTGCTATGACTGGAGCTGGGCTTGTAACGTTAAGGTTGCAGGTTCAATCCCCAGGTGGGACACTGCCATTGGACACAGCAAGGTACTTAACCTGAATTGCTTCAGTAAATATCCAGCTGTATAAATGGATTGTAAAGAAATGTCAACTGTAAGTCACTCTGGATAAGAGCGTCTGCTAAATGCCTGTAATGTAATGTAAAAAAGCCTCAATATAAGTAAGATGATACATTTTTAGCAGTTGTCATGACGGTGCTGGGGGACTTTCCACGTTTCAGACGACATTCAACTTTTTAACCAACTGTGACAAATACAAGGAAATTAGATCAGAATATTACCCCAAATTTACACAAATCTTCCCCGAATTTCAAAATCTCAAACACCACCAACTGCTCCCTTGTCTGTTAGGGGAAAAGATGGAATGTGCAAAATGAGCAGCACAATATGTAGCCACCTGCCACAAATTAAGGGACAAGGAATGACTGCTCATAGCTTGTAATTAGTTCATGTTACGGTTGGCTCTCCCCTCGGAACCAAACCACAACAAAATGTAGACAACAATTGGGGTAAGGTGCAACAATCATTTATTGTCTAGGGATTTAAATAATAATACACCATCTGCATATATAAGGGGAGCCAAAAACAAGAGTTGGTTGGAGCAGCCAGGCCACAGATTAGAATGCCAAAAAGGAATGCGGTAGCCCTAGGTTGGATCCCAAACTCGTTTATCAAAGCCTCCTCCCAGGTGCGTTCAATCAATCTGATTAGACCTGGGAGGAGCAAAAGAAGAGAGCAAACAGAAAAAGAAATAACGGCCAAGGGCCGTAACACTTCCCCCACCAAGAATGTGGCTAAGAAGTGGCCACATCAAAATTATCAATTTCATAAATTTTAACTATTCAGTATTTACAAGACATTATAATTATAAATTGAACCTACCCAGTATAATTTCATAAATTTAACCTACCCCTACTCTTTGACTACGTCCTGCGATGTTATTCTGTAACATGTAATCAACCTCTTTTTTAAACTGCTCACGCTTCGCTGGATTTGCACGATAGGCATGCTGTTTAATGGGAACTGTGGAACCGACATCGATATCATGCTCCACCATAGAGGTGCAAGTCAGCACATCAGAGAACAGCTGCCGATGTGACTCCACCAGATCCACAATGTCAGCCCTGTAAGAATCAGAAAGATGTGCCAGAGAGTCAGATAAACACAGCGACATCTCCGAATTCTTCAACCTCCCCTCTACCAAACATCTAGAGGGCTCCGTCACGACATCCACAGTCCACTCCAGGAGCGAAGGCGTTGATACATGGTCAGCGCTCAGATGAAATAGGGGAGTTGACAAGAATTGGTTTAACAGGACAAGCGACATCACTGCGTTGATTCCCTCATCTACTGCGTGTTAAGGGTCCAACACAGTCAATAATCACCCGTTCAAAAGGTTCTCCAAAAACCGGAATCGGATGTAAAGGAGCAGGTGCTATAGTCTGGTTTGGTTTACCAGTTACTTGACACTCGTGACAAGATTTACAATGAGCGACAACGTCTCGTTTTAGACCAGGCCAAAAGAAATGTCGTAATATACGATCATACATTTTTGTTATTCCCATGTGACCAGCAAATGGAGAGTCATAGGCCAAAGTTAGAATTTCAGGTCGGTACTTACGTGGCAAAACTATCTGGTGAATGGCAGTCCAATCATCACTGGAAGATGCCTCCACTGGTTTCCATTTTCTCATTAGAACACCAGATTGAATAAAATAACCGACAGATAAATTACTAATTTTGTTTTCTGTTACAGCCTGATCAAAGAGCGAGGAGAGTTTCGAATCCTCCTTCTGCGCTTGAATCAGCTGTTCTTTTGGCAACAATGTAGTTTCTACAGGTGACAATGAATCTTTGTCCTGTAACAATGTAACGTTACCAGGCTTCAGATCAGGCAGCTCAAGTAAGGGGGTAACACCTAAATCAGGATCGCACATAAAGGTCTCACTTAAATTGTCAGGGTCATTTGCTCGATTAGCCATAGCTTGTGTCACCGCACATGTAGGAAACACTTCAGGAAACGTCTGTTCAAGACAATCAGGAGTGGTAGATACAACAGAGCTAGCAATAACTGATGGGACGAAAACATTGCCACCAGCTAAATCGTTACCCAGTAAAAAGTTCACACCTTGTACAGGCATATGAGTACGTACACCCACAATAACTTTGCCAGTAACCAATTCTGAAGTTAGACTTACTTTGTGCAATGGGACCTCAGTAACACCCATTTCAATCCCTTGTACAAGAACACTTGCACCTAAAGAGGTTTTGTCAGACAAGGGTAGAACATTGCCAAGGATAAAGGACTGAGAAGCACCGGTGTCAGAGAATTGTTACCTCAATGCCAGGACCACCACACTGAGACGATCCCTCTAAGAAGGAAGGGAGAGTAATCTAGTAAATCAGAGGGAGACAACTTTTCCTTGGGAGAAGGATTCTCACCTTTAACCATTGAATGAAAACGTACTTTCCATGCATTTACCAATAAATGAGGTTTTGTATTTTTCTTGGCCAGTTTGGGACATTCAGATATGACATGTCCGGGTGTTTTACAATAAGCACAAGCCCGCTCACCACGGTCCATTTTAAACAAAGGTTGTTCTTCCCCTTTCTCATCACGGGAACGTGGAGAACGTCTTCGAGGGGTATAGGAACAGGAAGTCTTGGTTCCTGATGGTGTCTAGAACCTGTATCGGAATGCAGCCGCTGCTCAAAGCGGGATAAGGTTTTAGCATGAAAAGATGATTTGTGTGTTAGAATTCATCAGCAAAAACTGCTGCTTTCATGACCTCAGTGACTTTGTTCATTCAAATAGGTGACAATGTTATCAGGAAGACAGTTTTTGAATTCTTCCAGAAGCACTAGTTCCTTAAGTTGTTCGAAACGGTCAACCTTTTGTGAGGTACACCATCGCTCAAATAAAATGTCATTTTCTTTAGCAAATTCAACATAACTTTGTTTGTCAAACTTACGGAAATTCCGGAACCGTTGTCTATAAGCCTCTGGAACAAGTTCATATGCACGCAGAATAGCACTCTTAACCAAGCCATAGTCCGAACTGTCCTCATTAGATAAGACGGAGTAAGCCTGTTGGGCCTTACCAGTAAGAACACATTGCAAAAGCAAAGTCCATACATTTGTTGGCAATTTTAAAGTGTTAGCGACCTTCTCAAAACAGGGAAAATATTTCTCAACGTCTTTCTCAGAAAAAGGTGGAACGAGGTGTATTTGTTTGGTAACATCAAATCCCCTCTCACTATGAGGATTTGGGGAGGGAGAGCTTAGCTCTAATCTTCGCAGTTCTAGCTTATGCTCATGCTCTAGTTTTAGAGTTATTTGCTTTTGTTCTTCCGCATCACGGTTGAGCTCGTGCTCTAGTCTTAGCCTTTCCATGGCCATCTCATGCTCCAGCCTTTTCATTTTAAACTGAGTGTCGATATCAGTTTCTAAAACAGGCTCATCAGACTCATCTTTGGGTGGAAATACACCCAGACTGGTCAGACAGGTTGTAATAGCGGAGACAATGGACTCCTTCGACCGTCTCTCGCTACTAGTGGTGACTAGGTCATAATGCTCTGCTATTTTTAACAGTTGCTCTTTTGTAAACACTTCTAGTAATTGCTCAGAAGGTTCTTTAAGAAAATCTGCAATAGACGGCATGGCAACGGAGAGAAAAGGTTACCAGGCGTTACAGCTTGCTTACTTACCGAAACGAGTAACTAGAAAGAAAACGCGTTTACTAAGCACAAACAAGACATGCAATTTAAGAAATGTATTCTACCCTCTACACACATATATTACCTAAAACTAGGGCAACAAAATCGCTTAGCCCTTAACGTTACCTATTAAGTAGCAATCAAGTAATTTTGAAATTTCTCACTTACAACGTATTAACGTAATATAGCAAGCAGTTTGCAAAAGAACGCCTGGACAGTACACCAGACACGTGAAACAATAACTAACACTGCGAATACAACACAGCACAAAGCACCCTCAATACGAGGATTAAACGCTACAAGCAACCATAACGATAGTAAAACATGTAGGGTAGAAATACAAAAAATATAGCAGCGATTTAGCTACACAACAGGCAGTCATGTATTCAAAATAGGGGGAAAAACTGCCTCAAACGCGCACATACAGTTTAATAGCGTTGGCATCTGTGTATTACTTGCATACGCTGGAAATGACCAAAACAGCGCTAAACAGCGATCAAAGATAACCTTTTGTACTGAAAACGAGTCGTCTTATACAACTAGTAAATACAAACTAGAAGAAAATAGCTCTCTCCATGCTACTGCCTCTCAGAGCTAATTAGAATGGGCAGAACAGGTACGATGATAGGCCGGGCCAATGAAGATTTATCATGAGCTGAACAATTCCACAATGTCAAAATCCTACCTAACCCCAAGTTCTCTCTACTTATTGAAATGAGATATCTAAATACATTTTTAAAAAACCTCTCTAGTCTTCAGTGTCGTACCAGGCTCGAGGCGGACTTTAAACGCTGAACTCGTGAGCGCTAACAGCGAACCAATTAACGAATTCACAGCAGGACTCCGAAGCGTACCCCCACCTAGAATTAACACCAAAACAAACAGGTCAAACCCGTCGACTAACTAAGTGGGGTTAGATTAAACGAGATAGATGGAATACTTAAGTGACACTAAACAATAAAACAGTCCAAGCTCACGTAACAAGACCTAATTAGCCCAACTCACCAGCGCACAGCTGTTCACGCCCAAGGATTCCTTTTGCGAGAAAAAAAAGCAAAACGGCATGCATCCACCAAACTCACTAATACAAACGTGTCGTACCAGGCTCGAGGCGGACTTTAAACGCTGAACTCGTGAGCGCTAACAGCGAACCAATTAACGAATTCACAGCAGGACTCCGAAGCGTACCCCCACCTAGAATTAACACCAAAACAAACAGGTCAAACCCGTCGACTAACTAAGTGGGGTTAGATTAAACGAGATAGATGGAATACTTAAGTGACACTAAACAATAAAACAGTCCAAGCTCACGTAACAAGACCTAATTAGCCCAACTCACCAGCGCACAGCTGTTCACGCCCAAGGATTCCTTTTGCGAGAAAAAAAAGCAAAACGGCATGCATCCACCAAACTCACTAATACAAACGCGACTCAAAAAGAAGGTTATCAATACGCAAAATGCAGCAAACAAACTGCATATGCAAGGGTTTTAGGAATACCTTGAAAACGCAGTCCAGCTCCCGGACGAGCGCCCAATTTGTTACGGTTGGCTCTCCCCTCGGAACCAAACCACAACAAAATGTAGACAACAATTGGGGTAAGGTGCAACAATCATTTATTGTCTAGGGGTTTAAATAATAATACACCATCTGCGTATATAAGGGGGGCCAAAAACAAGGTGCGCTCAATCAATCTGATTAGACCTGGGAGGAGCAAAAGAAGAGAGAGCAAACAGAAAAAGAAATAATTGAATTGAATGTCTTTATTGTCATTATACCAAGGTACAACGAAATTAAGATAGACTCATCTTAAATGTTCAGGACAACATACAACACAGTCACGAACAACATACAATATACCAACAGTAGTAGAAAAAAATTACAAAGTAGAAAAATACCCAACAATAATAGAAAGAAAAAAAAGGAAAAAGAAAAATAATATATATATATATATTTAAATATATATAATACACAAAATACACAATACAAAATAACGGCCAAGGGCCGTAACAGTTCATTAATGTCATATTGTGTGTTATGTCTAAAAATGTATACCTTTTGAGTGTGTAT
>JAINUG010000484.1:2500-37500 GCA_029706075.1 Aldrovandia affinis
ATTTACCACCTAGTTGCTAATTAATAAATATTGCCATTCGTAATACAATTTTGGGAACTCGAGGAGAAGACCTCCCCTGTCATCTTCGAGGGTCTGGAACCGCTAGCTGGCTGCCCGGTGAGACCTTGCAACCTGCTTCTGTCTTTTAAAGGACTTTCATGTTATAAATAGAGAGAACAATCATTAAATGTATACATATTAATAAATATATGTTTAATCTTTCTATACCACTGTTTCACTGGTACTCCTTACGGGTTGTGGTTATTGAGTAAGTGGCTTAGTGTTACGTCCGATGTTGTACGCCTGGTTATTACAACGCAGGGTGATTTCTATCCGTAACACCCCCTCTCGCACCGTTAGCATTAGCATATGACTTCACGGTCCTGTAATTTAGCCGGGGCACCTGTCACAGAGTTTATTATTATTTGGGCTAGATGTGCCGGGCGTTGAAGGTGCGCTCCGTCCCGGTAATAGGGCCAGCTCTGTGGTGCTTTATGGTGACCCGGGGACGGGACGGGACGGGACGCGGGGTCAGTTAGCGCTAGACGCCGCCCCTCACTCCAGCCTGCTAAGCACTTTTTGGCCAGAATGGAACGGCAAGTTAGATCAAAAGATCAATCGTAATGTAGCCAGCGTCTGACCCCCCTCCCCCCGCCCCCGGTGTAATAAAGACAGTGTGCCCCCCCCCCGCCGCCCAGGGGGCCACTCAGAACACCTCAACACTGATATCTGCAAATTAGCTGACTGGATGACCTCGGCTGGTAATTGCGTTAGTTTATCAATGTACACAGAATGTATTGCTCTCTCTCGTATGCAGAGTTTATCTCTCTATCGGCCGGCCGGGGCACAGCGAGGGAGGGGGGGGGGGGGTAAGACTGCTGAATGGTGGAGGGGGAAGAACACACACGCACACACACACACACACACACGTGTGCACACAGACACACTCTCACACTCACACAGACACGCACTCATGCACGCACACACTCTCACACACACATACATACACACACACTCTCTCACTCACACACACTCACACACGCACGCACGCACACACACACAAACACACGCATGTGCGCACACAGACACACACACACTTAAACACACTCTCACACTCTCACTCACGCATGCACGCACGCACGCACACACACACACACAAACACACGCATGTGTGCACACAGGCACACACACTCAAACACACTCACGCACGCACACACTCTCACTTACGCATACATACACACACACACACTCACACACAAATACATACACACAAACTCTCTCACACACACACACACACACACACTCACTCATGCACGCACGCACACACACACACATGCACACATACGCGCACACACATACACTCTCTCTCTCACACACACACACTCACACATGCACGCACGCACACACACAAACACACGCTCACACACACACACACTCACACACACACTCACACATGCACGCACGCACACACACACACACACACACACACACACACACACACACACGCTCACACACACACACACACTCACACACAAATACATACACACAAACTCTCTCACACACACACACACACACACACTCACTCATGCACGCACGCACACACACACACATGCACACATACGCGCACACACATACACTCTCTCTCTCACGCACACACACACACACACACACACACACACACACTCTCTCTCTCTCTCACACACACACACTCACACATGCATGCACGCACACACACACACACACACACGCTCACACACACACACACTCACACACTGAAATCCTTTAAGGCGCCATAAAAGGCAGACAGCAATGCTCCGGTCCGATATGTCTGTGGGCAGATATCAGGAGAGCGCGTTAAACATTAAAATAAACGTTTCCACAGCGGCCATGATCGGGATCATGACTGGGGTCAAAGGGTCAGAACCTGATGATGCAGCTGAACTGGTCACGCAGAGTCACAGTCACGCAGAGTCACAGTCACCCAGAGTCACAGTCACCCAGAGTCACAGTCACCCAGAGTCACAGTCACCCAGAGTCACAGTCACCCAGAGTCACAGTCACCCAGAGTCAGTCACACGCCCTGTCACTCAGAGGCATAGTCACTCAGAGAGTCAGTCAGTCAGAGAGAGAGTCAGTCACTCAGAGAGTCTGTCAGTCAGAGAGAGAGTCAGTCAGTCAGAGAGAGAATATAGATTGGCGAGTATCTCCACTCCGTCAGAGATACGAAGCAGAGACAGATCCTGACCAAATACAGGCTCAGTGACCACCAATTGGCTATAGAAACAGGAAGACACAGACAAACATGGCTACCCAGAGAGGAGCGTATATGTGGTCACTGCTCGACAGGGGAGGTAGAAACAGAGATGCACTTCCTCCTCCACTGTGAGAAGTTCTCTTCAGTAAGAGACTTCCACTTCGGGGAAATAGCCAAGAAAATACCAAACTTCCTACTGTTAACGCCAGAGGAGAAACTGGCAGTTCTCCTGGGTGAAGGAACAACAGCTCCTCTGGCAGCTAAATATGTATCTGCCTGCCATAGCCTGAGGGACTATAAAGCCAATAAAGCTATTTGAATAGCTGCTCACCGCCTGTAATTACTTAATTAATGTCATATTGTGTGTTATGTCTAAAAATGTATACCTTTCTCTGTCTTGTGTAAAATCTGTCCATGTGTTATGTCTGTAATTGTAAATGTGTGCTTTGGCAATATGAGAGTGATCTTGTCATGCCAATAAAGCCATTTGAATTGAATTGAAATTGAGTCAGTCAGAGAGTCAGTCATTCAGAGAGTCAGTCAGTCAGAGAGAGAGTCAGTCAGAGAGTCAGTCAGTCAGTCAGAGAGTCAGTCAGTCAGAGAGTCAGTCATTCAGAGAGTCAGTCACTCAGAGAGTCGGTCAGTCAGAGAGTCGGTCAGTCAGAGAGTCGGTCAGTCAGAGAGTCAGTCAGTCAGAGAGTCAGTCACTCAGAGAGTCTGTCAGTCAGTCAGTAACCCAGAGTCTGTCAGTCACTCCGTAACAGTCACACAGAGTCAGTCAGAGAGTCAGTCAGCCACCCAGAGTCCTGTCACTCATTCACAGTCAACTAGAGTCACAGTCTCTCCGTAACATTCACTCAGACTCAGTCACACAGAGTCAGTCACCCAGAGTCAGTCACCCAGAGTCAGTCATCGAGTCACAGTCACTGAGAGTCACAGTCCTTCAGAGCAAGGCCGTAACCATGGAGTCAACATTGGGGGGACATTAAAAAAAAAAAAAAAAAAAAATCAGCTAGGCTATATATTGGGGGGGACATTTTGAGCATATCTGAATATTGGGGGGATGTGTCCCCCAATATATATGGTAATTTCGGCCTTGCTTCAGAGTCCCTCCCACTAAATTGGGAGAAAATGGTGACAACATCAGAAACAAAATCTTTAAAATAATAATAATAATGGGGACTGGCGGCGGATAGCGCAGCGGTGTAACGCACCACACTTTGCCTGGTCCGGTGTGGTGTGCGCTGCCTGTCAGGGACGCGGTTCGAAACCCGCGTCTCTACCTACCAGACCGGCCCTGGTCGTCAGCCCCGATCGGAGGCAGCGTTTGGCTGTCCGCCTCCGGGAGGGAGAGCCGGCACGAGTCCGTCGAGGAGAAGGTAAAGGCGTCCGTGGAAGATTTCCCGTCTCGAAAGAGGCGGGAACAATCACGCCAGGAATGTGTGTCTCGCTCCCGGAGGGACGGGCGGCGGACTCGTGGGGGGGGAATTGAAATAAATAGAGGGTATAATTGGCAACCAAATTGGGAGAAAAACAGGGAAAAATTAGAAATAAATTGTAAAAAAAAAAATACAAAATAACTTGGTCAACTCAAAGGTCAACAGCTCAAGTCCGTAAACTCAAGTCCGCCCAGCTGTGCTCTGCTCATCCTCTCACGGGTATTCAACATCCTGATGTCCCGGTGAGTTCTAACCTCGGTGCGAAACGGGCGCAGGCTTCCCTCCCCTGTCACCTCCCGTTTTCTGTTTTTTAATTTATTAATATGTATTAATACTTCTGCTGCCCCGGGATGGCGTATACAGCGCAGATACCGCATCCCAGCTCTGTTCTGCGATTAGCCCCGGAGGGCATTGCCTCTCGTATGCGACCGACCCATCAATCACATCTGCGCGTGTGTGAGACACACCTCGATTCACCCCAGCCGGTTAATTACAACATTTATTATTAACACCTCCATATTTAAGCCATTTTTTGTGGTGGTGGGGAGGAGGGGGAGGAGGGGGGTGATATGTCTCCTACATTAAGTGTAAATTGTTTAGCAGTAATTCTCTCTCTCTCTCTCTGTCTCTCTCTCTCTCTCTCTCTCTCTCTCTCTCTCTCTGTCTCTCTCTCTCTCCCTCTCTCTTCCTCTCTCTCTCTCCCTCTCTCACTCTTTCTCTCTCTCTCTCCCTCTCTCTCTCTCTGTCTCTCTCTCTCTCTCTCTCTCACTCTCTCTGTCCCTCCCTCTCTCTCTCTCTCTCTCTCTCTCTCTCTCTCTGTCCCTCTCTCTCTCTCTCTCTCCCTCTCTCTCTCCCTCTCTCTCTCTCTCTTTCTCTCTCTCTCCCTCTCTCTCTCTGTCTCTCTCCCTCTCCCTCTCTCTCTTTCTCTCTCTCCCCTCTCTCTCTCTCTCTCTCTGCCTCTCTCTCTCCCTCTCTCTCCTCTCTCTCTCTCTCTCTCTCTCTCTCTCTCTCTCTCTCTCTCTCTCTCTCTCTCTCTCTCTCTGGTGGTGTTGGGGTGGGGAGGAGGAGGGGAGGGAAGGGAGGGAGGGAGGGGGGGAGGGAGGAGGGGGGTGATATGTCTGCTACATTAAGTGTAAATTGTTTAGCGGTAATTCCCACTTAATACCCCTTCGCCGTAATGATCTGCGTTCTCGGCGGCCGACAGCCGGCAGGAAATGACACGCTCTTCCTGTTTGATATGTGGGCCGCATATTTGGAGCGCCTTAATTAGGCCTGTTTTACAAGTCAGATTCCGTGCGCGTGCCTGCGTGTGACAGAGCCAAAATATGGGCCTAATAAAATGTGCCAGCCCGGCTCGCGATTAGTTTTCACGCGTTTCCCGCTATCGGCCGCCGCCGTGTATCTGCCTGCAGGACATCTTTCTCACGACGCGGTTCTGTCCATAAAATATGCATCTTATCGCAGTGATTTATCGATTCGAGTGCACGAGATATTTATCGAAATGTGTCCTTTTTTGCACGTGTGCTGGGGAGTGTGTGGCAAGCCAGAACCACACCGTACGCCACACCACACCACACCACACCATACATACACCACACCACACCACACCAAACCACACCACCATACACCAAACCACCATACCACACCACACCACACACCAAACCACACCAAACCACACCATACACCAAACCATACCATACATACAAAATACACCACACCACACCATGTGTGTATGCACCACACCACACCCTGTGATAGTACACCAAACCAGCAGTGTGCGAGTGTGTGTGAGCCCACACCACACACCAAACAACACCACACACCAAACCACCATGTGTGTCACCCACCAAACCAAGTGTGTGAGTGTGTGTGTGTGTGTGTCTGTACAAAATGTGTGTGTGTGTGTGAACTGTGTGTGCAGTGTGTGAGTGTGTGTGTGTGTGTGTGTGTGTGTGTGTGAGAGTGTGTGAATGTGTGTGTGTGTGTGTGTGTGTGAGTGTGTGTGTGTGTGTGTGTGTGAGTGTGTGTGTGTGTGTGTGAGTGTGTGATTATGTGTGATTGTGTGTGTGTGTGTGTGAGTGTGTGTGTGTGTGTGAGTGTGTGAGTGTGTGAGTGTGTGAGATGTGTGAGATGTGTGTGTGTGTGAGAGTGTGTGAGTGTGTGCGTGTGTGTGTGTGTGTGTGTGTGTGTGTGTGTGAGTGTGTGTGTGGCAGTAAGGCCTTGTTCAGTGTAGATGAAGAGGATCCTCTAAAGATGGCATTAGTGCTCTTTATTTACACCCTGCCCCAGCGGTCCTGCTGACACACCCCACAGCCCCAGGGGTAGGGGGGGGGGGGGGTGATACACTGCCATTGACCAGCTCCTGCGGGAGGGTTGGGGGGGGTTCCACACCATCGATTTCAGCGGGGCAATTAGCCTGGGCAGTGATTTTTTTTAAACTTGAGATTTACTACAGAAGCATCTCATAACAGGTGACAAAAAAAGGCACATAAACAACTGTGATTAAAATACAGCTTAATCGTGAAAATAATTCCTACTAAACATATTCATATATGCCATTTAGCAGATGCTTTTGTCCAAAGTGACTTACAGTAGTGAATGCCTACATTTTTCAGTATATGTGGCACCAGTGGGGATTGAACCCATAACCTAAGCGTTGTCAGCGCCACGCTCTACCACCTGAGCCACACAGAATACACAGAGAATTAGCTTGCCTCATAGAGACGAGCAGCGGACTTGTGTGGGGAGGGCAAAATCGAAACAAATAGAGGGTATAATTGGCCACTAAATTGTGAGGAAAAACTGGAAGAAATCAGAAACACATTTTTTTTTTTAAAGAAAGTTTATACATATATTTTTTTTTAAAAGGGAAACTTTTTCACACTCCTTGTGAATTCCTCCTCCCAGAAATATGAACTCCCACCACATTTATCTTTCTGTCCTGAGAGAGAGAGAGAGAGAGAGAGAGAGAGAGAGAGAGAGAGAGAGAGAGAGAGAGAGAGAGAGAGAGAGAGAGAGAGAGAGAGAGAGAGAGGGAGAGAGAGAGAGAGAGAGAGAGACAGACACATTACACATTTTAGGCATTTAGCAGACGCTCTTATCCAGAGCGACTTACACAGTTTCACATTTCTTTACATACAATCCATTTATACAGCTGGATATTTTTACTGAAGAAATTCAGGTTAAGTACCTTTAGCTCAAGGGTACAACGGCAGTGCCCTACCTCAGAGGTTGCTGGGAATCGAACCAGCAACCAGCAACCTCTGAGTTACTAGTCCAGTTCCCTAACCATTATACTACACTGCCGCCCTCCTACACTGCTGAGAGAGAGAGAGAGAGAGAGGGGGAGAGAGAGAGAGATAGAGAGAGGGGGAGAGAGAGAAAGAGAAAGGAGAGAGAGAGAGAGACAGAGACAGAGAGAAAGAGGGAGAGTGAGAGAGAGGGAGGGAGATTGAGAAAGGGAAAGGAGAGAGAGAGATAGAAAGAGGGAGAAAGAGAGAGTTTGTTTTTATTTTTTTATTTTTTATTTAACCTTTATTTAACCAGGCAAGCCGTTAAGAACAAATTCTTATTTACAATGGCGGCCTGGCAAAAGGCAAAGCCTCTTGAGGAAGGGGAAAGGGCGTCATCCTCTCCCCTGTGTGAGTGTGTGAGAGAGAGTGAGAGAGAGAGAGAGAGAGAGAGAGTGTGTGAGAGAGACAAAGAGACAGAGAGACAGAGACAGAGAGAGAGAGAGAGAGACAGAGAGAGAGAGAGAGAGAGAGAGAGAGAGAGAGAGAGAGAGAGAGAGACAGAGAGAGAGAGAGAGAGAGAGAGAGAGAGAGAGAGAGAGAGAGAGAGAGAGAGAGAGAGAGAGAGAGAGAGAGAGAGAGAGAGAGAGAGAGAGAGAGAGAGAGAGAGAGAGAGAGAGAGAGAGAGAGAGAGACAGAGACAGAGAGAGAGAGAGAGAGAGACAGAGAGAGAGAGAGACAGAGACAGAGAGTGAGAGAGAGAGAGAGAGAGACAGACAGACAGAGAGAGGAGAGAGAGAGAGAGAGAGAGACAGAGAGACAGAGACAGAGAGAGAGAGAGAGAGAGAGAGAGAGACAGAGACAGAGAGAGAGAGAGAGAGAGAGAGAGAGAGAGAGAGAGAGAGAGAGAGAGAGAGAGAGAGAGAGAGACAGAGACAGAGACAGAGAGACGCTCTCCACGCAATGAAAGATGGCCGCCGCTACTCCTGTCCTTACAGTTTTTCACAATTGTTAACACACAAAAAACAAAAATTCGGCACAATTTGCACAACCTTGACTTCATGTACCAATCGCTCGACCCAATTTGGCACTACTTCACACTCCCTTATCTGCATTAGACTCTGACTTTCCTTCTTTACACTCTGATGTCAATTACACATCACCTTGTTGTCAAAACACTACACACAATGTTCAGTTGTTGCACACACTTCAAGTAAAATCTCAAAGCATCAACCTACAACACACAAATAGTCAAATCTCTAAACATTCAGGTCTGTTGAGCAATTTTCAATCAGGACTGCAGCATAAAAGTGCCTTGAGCCTCTGTTTTGTTTGGTGAACAATGGAGAACTTTGAAGAGAGAGACAACCAGAGAAGGAGAGGGGTAAGAGTGAGGGGTGGAGGAGGAGGGAGGAGGAGGAGGAGGAGGAGGAGGAGGGAGAGGAGGAGGAGAAGGAGAAGGAGGAGGTGGAGGAGGAGAAAGAAGAAGGAGAACGGTCATCTCTAATGAGATTCGGGCCACTGTGGTAGACCATGTGCTCAACCATGGTTTGAGCATGAGGGAGGCTGGCCAGAGGGTCCGACCAAATCTCAGCCGCTTTACAGTTGCTGCCATCATTAGAACCTTCAAGAAAGAGAACAGGTATTTTCTTTTTTTTGTGTACTGTAATACTGCATATCAATAGAATACAGTGTGCTCACAGTATTTGTATTTTTGGTGGACTGAAAGAGAACCACACCGTGGAGGAAGAACACGCACTTTCACAGTCGAACAGGAGACTGAAATTGTAAATATGGTTTGTGAGAACAATGCTATCACACTCTGACAGATACAAACTAGGATCCTGGCTGACCATGCTACATTCAGGAACGTCCAGACCATCAGCCTCTCTACATTGGACCGTATTCTTCGCAGGAATGCCATGCGGATGAAACAGGTGTACAGGGTCCCATTCGACCGGAACACAGACCGCGTCAAGGAGTTACGGAGAGAGTTTGTGCTTGTAAGTCCCATACATTCAGCACTGACACATGCATGTATTGTACCTGTAATCCAATATTGTCCCTTTTCTACAGTGTCTCACTGTAGCCCACAGTGTTGACCTCTCTGTGTCCATACTGTAACTCGCATTCTCATTCTGTCTGTTTCAGCGGATCCAGGAGCATGACACAGCTAATGAGGTATACGAGTATATCTTCATTGATGAGGTTGGATTCAACCTGGCGAAGAGGAGGCGCCGGGGCAGAAATGTCATTGGCCAGCGGGCCATTGTTGAGGTCCCCGGCCAGCGTGGTGGGAACATCACAATGTGTGCTGCAATGAACCACCATGGGATCCTGCACCATCATGCCCACCTAGGGGCCTATAACACTGCCCGCTCTCGCCTCCTGGATGGCCTGCATGACCTGCTGGTACCACCTGGCCAGATAGATGGCCCACAGCGGATCGATCACGCCGTCATCTGGGACAATGTGAGCTTCCACCGGCTGCTCAAGTGCATGAGTGGTTCCAGGACCACCCATTTTTTCCTCTTTCTATACCTTCCACCTTATTCTCCTTTCCTGAATCCCATTGAGGAGTTTTTTTCAGCTTGGAGGTGGAAGGTATATGAACGGAACCCACAGGGCCGGGTCCCACTGCTCCAGGCCATGGAGGAGGCTTGTGGCGACGTGAGTGTTGAGGAGGTCAGGGCTTCATGCGCCACTCGAGGCGTTCTTCCAACGCTGCTTGGACAGGGAGAACGTTGCCTGTGATGTGGATGAGGCCCTCTGGCCAGACATGAACCGGAGGCGTGATGCCTAATTTATTTTTTGTGAAGGGGGAGGGGGTTGAGCAGGCCGGGTTTACTGTACTGTACTGTTCTCTGTGTGTACCAAAATAAAACTTTTTTGCTGCATATTTGTGTGCTGTTTTATGTTTGACTATGAACAAAGTAGGCCTACACTGAGACATTTTACAAAAAGGAGAAATGGCTCATTCTCCAGAGTCATTGTCATTCATATGGTGTGTTCCATTTCTATGATTGTGTTTTAAATTTTGCACTTCAGTGTGCTGTAAATGCTTGGTAGTGTGCAGCAAATGCTTAGTTGTGTGTACCAAATGAAAACATGAGTTCCATTTTGTGAACAGTTACAGTAAGAGATTTGATGGCAAAGAGTCATCTGCAAAGGGAGTGTCAGGTTTAGAATTTTGTGTGTGAGGTTTTCAGTTTTGTGTGCAGTTTTGAGAAAGTCGTTATTGTTTTGAGAAACGTGTGTTAACAATTGTGAAAAACTGTAAATGGCTGGCGTGGCTCCGCCCCCTTTGATCGATCGTCTCCTTGAGTAATGACCGTCACATTAAAACCTGCGTCCTGTCAGCATGCCCCACTGTACTGGTAATGGAGCTCTCCCATCACCCCACTGTACCCATAATGGAGCTCCCTCATCACCCCCACTGTACTGGTAGAGAGAGAGGGAGAGAGAGAGAGAGAGAGGAAAGGAGAGAGAGAGAGAGAGGGAGAGAGAGAAAGGAGAGAGAGAGATAGAAAGAGAGAGAGGAAGGGAGAGAGAGAGAGAGATGGAGAGAGAAAGGAGAGAGAGAGAGGAAGGCAGAGAGATAGAAAGATAGAAAGAGGGAGAGAGAGAGTTTGTGTGTGTGTGTGTGTGTGTGTGTGTGAGAGAGAGAGAGAGAGAGAGAGAGAGAGTTTGTGTGTGTGTGTGTGCGTGAGAGAGAGAGAGAGAAAGAGAGAGAGAGAGAGAGTGTGTGTGTGTGTGAGTGTGTGAGAGAGAGAATGTGTGTGTGTGTGAGTGTGTGAGAGAGAGAGAGAGAGAGAGAGAGAGAGAGAGAGAGAGAGAGAGAGAGAGAGAGAGAGAGAGAGAGTGTGTGTGTGTGTGTGTGTGTGTGTGTGAGTGTGTGTGAGAGAGAGAGAGTTTGTGTGTGTGTGTGAGTGTGTGAGAGACAAAGGCCCCACTGTACCGATAATGGACCTCTCCTCATCGTAGGCGAAGGAAATGATCGCAGCCGCAGTCATGTCATAAAACAGTGTTTAAATATTTTAATTTCATTTGTCAGGGCTGCTCCCCATACGTTGCGTAAGAGTGAATAACCATTCCTCACCATTGGGATTAGTGCATTATTCATTAGGGCTAATTACTCTCACATCGTGATTGACCTGATATATTTAACCTTCACATTAGATGTGGGGATAATGGCCTTGTAAAAATTGAATTGTGAGAGGAGGAGGGTTGGGGGCAGGAGAGCTCGTTTAAAGAGCATCAGAGAACAAAGAGAGAGAGAGGGAGGGAGAGAGAGAGAGGGGGAAAAAAGAGAGAGAGGGAGAGAGAGAGGTTAAAAAGAGAAAGAGGGCGAGAGAGAGAGGGAGAGGGAGGTTAAAAGGAGAGAAAGAGAGAGAGAGGTTAAAAAAAGAGAGAAAGAGAGAAAGAGAGGGAGAGAGGTTAAAAAATAGAAGAAGAGAGAAAGAGAGGGAGAGAGAGAGAGGGGGAAAAAAGAGAGAGAGAGGTTAAAAAGAGAAAGAGGGAGAGAGGTTAAAAAAAAGAGAGAGAGAGAGAGAGAGGGAGAGGTTAAAAAGAGAGAAAGAGGGAGAGAGATGTTAAAAATAGAAGAAGAGAGAGAGAGAGAGAAAGGGGGGAAAGAGAAAGAGAGGGAGAGAGGTTAAAAAAGAGATAGAGAGGGAGAGGGGGGACGCGTGGAGCCCCAGAACGGATTTGCTTACCTCAAACAATTGTAAAAAAAACAACCCCAAATGTTCTTTAAATGTTTCAATTGTTACTTTCTTCAACAGGATAAAGGAAAGTTGGCATCCCTTTGAAAATGAATGGCTTCGAGACTGAGATACGTCCCGGAAGTTGCTTGACCTCTGCTTCCGCTTCTCCTCGTGTTTATGAAAACTTCAGAATGTCTCAGGTTTTTTAATTTATTTATCAACTAACCGATTTTGTTCATGTTAGAGTAATCGCCTACTAATACAGTCAAAATTCCCCATCCCTACCAAGTACTGGGTTTGTACCCAGGAGGACCAAGTGGACATGTTTTCAACACCCAACAGTGTGTCTGACTACATCTGCTCCTGAAGGGTGGCTCCAGACCCATAACATTAGGGCCACTACTTGACCCTTGACCCTGTAAGAAAGCATTGGACCTTCTCATTGGACGGAACTCGCCCCGCCCCTTTCTGGAGACACCCTTCATGCTTCTCACCCTCCCCTTCCCCCGGGGCGGACAGCCAAAACACCCTCCCCGATCGGGGCTCCTGGCCAGGGCTGGTCTGGGCCATGGAGTGGAACTGGAACCATTTTTTTTTTTACTTCCTCTTCCTTCTTTTCCCCCCATTTTCCTCCCAATTCAGTAGCCAATTATACCCTATTTTTGATGTCAATTATCCCCTCAATTCCCCTGCTGTAGTCCTGAGACCGGCAGTGATGAGACTACTGAGACACACAGAACCACGCTCTACCTACTGAGACACACAGAACCACGCTCTACCTACTGAGACACACAGAACCACGCTCTACCTACTGAGACACACAGAACCACGCTCTACCTACTGAGACACACAGAACCACGCTCTACCTACTGAGACACACAGAACCACGCTCTACCTACTGAGCCACACAGAACCACGCTCGACCTACTGAGCCACACAGAACCACGCTCTACCTACTGAGACACACAGAACCATGCTCTACCCACTGAGACACACAGAACCACGCTCTACCTACTGAGCCACACAGAACCACGCTCTACCTACTGAGCCACACAGAACCACGCTCTACCTACTGAGACACACAGAACCACGCTCTACCTACTGAGCCACACAGAACCACGCTCTACCTACTGAGCCACACAGAACCACGCTCTACCTACTGAGACACACAGAACCACGCTCTACCTACTGAGCCACACAGAACCACGCTCTACCTACTGAGACACACAGAACCATGCTCTACCTACTGAGCCACACAGAACCACGCTCTACCTACTGAGACACACAGAACCATGCTCTACCCACTGAGACACACAGAACCACGCTCTACCTACTGAGACACACAGAACCACGCTCTACCTACTGAGACACACAGAACCACGCTCTACCTACTGAGACACACAGAACCACGCTCTACCTACTGAGACACACAGAACCACGCTCTACCTACTGAGCCACACAGAACCACGCTCGACCTACTGAGCCACACAGAACCACGCTCTACCTACTGAGACACACAGAACCATGCTCTACCCACTGAGACACACAGAACCACGCTCTACCTACTGAGCCACACAGAACCACGCTCTACCTACTGAGCCACACAGAACCACGCTCTACCTACTGAGACACACAGAACCACGCCTACCTACTGAGCCACACAGAACCACGCTCTACCTACTGAGCCACACAGAACCACGCTCTACCTACTGAGACACACAGAACCACGCTCTACCTACTGAGCCACACAGAACCACGCTCTACCTACTGAGACACACAGAACCATGCTCTACCTACTGAGCCACACAGAACCACGCTCTACCTACTGAGACACACAGAACCATGCTCTACCCACTGAGACACACAGAACCACGCTCTACCTACTGAGACACACAGAACCACGCTCTACCTACTGAGACACACAGAACCACGCTCTACCTACTGAGCCACACAGAACCACGCTCTACCTACTGAGACACACAGAACCACGCTCTACCTACTGAGCCACACAGAACCACGCTCTACCGACTGAGCCACACAGAACCACGCCTACCTACTGAGCCACACAGAACCACACTCTACCTACTGAGCCACACAGAACCACGCTCTACCTACTGAGCCACACAGAACCATGCTCTACCCACTGAGACACACAGAACCACGCTCTACCTACTGAGCCACACAGAACCACGCTCTACCTACTGAGACACACAGAACCACCTGTATGCTGTACGCACACCATTCCAGCCTAAACGCCCACCGTGTGTGTTAAAGCTCAACAACAACAACACTGCCTCCCCCGCCCGACTCTGCATCCATTTCCCACGCCCTGATTGAGTTATCTGAGCACCCTCACGTTCCGCCCGCTGGCGGTTATAATTCTGTTCCCTTTGTCTTGTACATCCACATGATGCGATGTGCAATTCCTCCGTTGTATTAATCTTGTTTTATTCCCCCACCACCCCCTCCCCACAGTCTTTGGAGTAACTGGGTTAAAAAGCCACCCTAGCGGGAAGTACAGTTCCAGGTGCTAGGAGCAACCACATAGACTAGGACCCTGTAGGTAAATCTGTAGCCACAATTCAAAGGCAGCAATAAAACAATCAGTGCGGAAGATAATGCCTAAGCCTAATATAATACATAAACAAGTAGACATGTGTAATACTAAACAGCTACGTCCCTAAGTTAACAAAAAACAGACTATGGGGAGAGGTGCACCCTGAAGAGGTGAGTCTTCAGTCGTCAGTTATCCGAGCGCCCTCACATTCATACGCTGGCGGTTATAATTCTGTTCCCTTTGTCTTGTACGTCCTGTGTGATTCCTCTGTTGTATTAATCTTGTTTTATTCCCCCCCTCCCTCGTCCACACTCTTTGGAGTAACTGCGTTAGACTTCCCTCCGTCGTTTCTCCTTCCCCCTTTGGGAGAGACAAACAGAGCGAGGCTTACTCTGGTTTAATGCCCCGGCGCTCATTTAAATTGTGAATATATACGCGGCCGTAATCCCAGCGCCTCTTCGTCAGATATGGCCGCCAGGCGAAAGGGCTTTGGAGAAATCCGCCGCTTTGACGTTGTTTGGTGTCCGCGGTTTTAGAGGCCGCATTCATCAAAGTGGCGTCGGACTCATAAGTTTGTTGGGGTTTTCGTTTTTTTGTTTGTTTTACGACAGGGCACACATCCTGGCATGTGGTGCACGCGGATAAATAACTCACTTATGTTTGCTGCCAGGGGACAAACTAAACTGAACTAAGCTGAAGGAAGAGGAGCCGTTTTAGGGGAACGTTTTTTTGGCCTCTGCTCTGAAAAGGGTAACAAGTAGTGCTGTGTCGTTCGTGGGTAATATAGTGGAGGATTGTGGGTAATATAGTGGAGGATTATGGGTAATGCAGTAGGGGATTGTGGGTAATGTGGTAGGGGATTATGGGTAATATAATAGGGGATTATGGGTAATATAGTAGAGGATTGTGGGTAATATAGTGGAGGATTATGGGTAATATAGTGGAGGATTATGGGTAATATAGTAGAGGATTGTGGGTAATGTAGTAGAGGATTATGGGTAATATAGTGGAGGATTATGGGTAATATAGTGGAGGATTATGGGTAATATAGTAGGGGATTATGGGTAATATAGTAGAGGATTATGGGTAATATAGTAGAGGATTATGGGTAATATAGTGGAGGATTATGGGTAATATAGTAGGAGTATTATGGGTAATATAGTGGAGGATTATGGGTAATATAGTGGAGGATTGGTTCATGTGGATAAATAACTCACTTATGTTTGCTGCCAGGGACAAACTAAACTGAACTAAACTAAAGGAAGAGGAGCCGTTTCAGGGGAATGAAGAATAACAAGTAGTGGTTCTTTTTGAACGAATCCGTTTTGGTGAAGGAAAGGAACTGACTCACTGGCTCTGTGAGGAGGGAGGGAAGCCGATACGAGCGCACTGCGTATAGGAGTGGCTCTGTGTGCATACCGGAGTTACGGTGATGGCTTGACAAGTGCCGGCTCGGAGGAGGCGGTGCTCCACCGCATGTCACTGCCGGTTTCAGGACTACGGCAGCGAGCTCTCAATATGAGGGAGGGGATAATTGACATGAAAAAGAGGGTATAATTGGCTACTGAATTTGGGAGAAAAATGGGGGGGAAAAGCAGAAAGAGAAAGTTAATAAAAAAAAAAAAAGTTTCCAGAATAATCCAGGTGGAACATTTAAACACAGAAGAAAAAAATACTCATTATCATTATTAGCATGGTCTCTCATTTCTTTCAAATCTCCCCCCACCCCCACAGTTCAGAACTCCCTCACTGTCCCCTCACAAAATTAGCATGCACCATTTTATTTTTTTATTTTTTTAAAAATCCGATTTTACCCCGTTTTTCTCCCAATTTGGTAGCCAATTACTCCCGCTATTCTTAGTTCAATCCCCCCCTCTCTTATAGTTTGCTGCCATAGTCCTGTGACCGGCAGTGACAAAGGCGAACCGAGACAGCACTCATCGTGCCGTCGACTGTAATTCCGGTACCCCCAGAACCACTCCTGTGCGCAGCGAACTGTGTGTGTCGGCTTCCCTCCCCTCCCTGGGGCGGACAGCCAATTGCCGCCCCCTAGTGGCACTCCCGACCAGAGCCGACTCTGGCGCGACGGAGAATCGAACCCCGGTTGCCGTGGCCAGCGTCGGACGTTGAAACCACTAGACCACGCAGGAGGCCCGCATGCACCATTTTTAAAGCGATTTCCTCGGCTTCGGCATACGTCCATGAAATATTAAAATGTTCAAGTTTCTTCTATCAGCGTTTCAAAGATTCATAATTACGTGATGATCCATGCTGTAATTCACACTGGGGGAGGTCGAATGTGGCAGTCCCCCCTAGTGGAAGAGTGAGTAATTAACGGGCGAGTCCCCCCCCCCCACTGGGCACTTCCACTGATAGATAGATAGATAGATTATTTTATTGTCCTTTTCAGGAAATGTGTTGCCACAGTCTGTACAGAGAAAGCCTCACATAAATTACATAAATTACATAAATACAAATATACACACCACTATTACATACATACATTAAATATGCGCCCACATGGGTACATCCACATTTTTACCAACATACACAGTCATACTCATCTATACATGATTTTTACCGAGGTATTTTGTTCAGTGATGCTATGGCAGAGGGGACAAATCTCCTGCCAAAGCTTGCCCGTTTCCAGGCAAGGGTTCTGTATCTGCGACCTGATGGAAGTAGTGTGAAGAATGGGTTGAGGGGGTGGCTGGGGTCATGTGCAATGGTACTGAGAAAATGCCCCCCCGCGGTGAGAGGCGTAGAGGATTTAAAGGGGAAGTGACTCGCAGAAGAGGTCATTGATTCAGCTCTGCCGATTATCACAAATAATTCACACCGCAAAAAAAACAAGGGGCTGGCGGATAGCGTAGCGGTCTAACGCACCGTGTTTCGGCTGGTCCGATACAAGTGTGCGATGCCTATCACGGTCGCGGGTTCGAAACCCGTCAGACCTGGCCCTGGTCGTCAGGGGGCTGGGGCGTTTGGCTGTCCGCCCCAGGGGAAGGGGGAATGGTGAGCCGTGATTGGTGGCATGTAGTGTAATGGTTAGGGAACTGGACTTAGGTTAGGTAACTCAGAGGTTGCTGGTTCAATTCCCAGGTGGGACACATCTGCCGTTGTACCCTTGAGCTAAAGGTACTGAACCTGAATTGCTTCAGTAAAATATCCAGCTGTATAAATGGATTGTATGTAAAGAAATGTAAAACTGTGTAAGTCGCTCTGGATAAGAGCGTCTGCTAAATGCCTAAAATGTAAAAAAAATTTAAATGATTAACTCGCCGTGAAGCACGTAAGGGAGTCTCCAGAACGTGGGTGGGGGCGAATTCCATCTCGAAGGAAGCGGAGTTGGCTGCACTCGGAGAATTAGCTTGCCTCGTAGAGACGGGCGGCGAGTTTGTGTGGGGGAGGGCAAATTTTAATAAATAGAGGGTGTAATTAGCCACTAGATTGGGAGAAATATTGGGGGAAAAAAATGTAAACAAGTTTATATTTTAAAAAAGATTTAAAAATCAAGGAAGAATTACAAAGTCCCAAAACACAACTGTGAATGAAACTGTGAGGTTGTAGGGACACTGGAGTTCCTTTAAGAAATTAGCTTAAGATCCTTTCCTTAACAAACAGCTGTACATCTTTGCAGTGTAATTTCACATAAAGTCAAGTTTTGGGGTGGTGCAGTGGATAGCATTGTCGCCGCACAGCAAGAAGGTCCCGGGTTCGAATCCAGGCCGGGGCCTTTCTGTGTGGAGTTTGCATGTTCTCCCGTGTCCGCGTGGGTTTCCTCTGGGTACTCCAGTTTCCTCCCACAGTCCAAAGACATGCACGTTAGGCTAATTGGAGAGTCTAAATTGCCCGTAGGTATGAGTGTGTGAGTGAATGGTGTGTGTGTCCTGCGATGGATTGTTGACCTATCCTGGATGTATTCCTCCTGCCTCTCACCCCAATGCATGCTGGGATAGGCTCCAGCCCCTGTGACCCTGACCAGGAATAAGCAGCTGAGATAACGAACGAACGAACGAACGAACGAACGAACGAACGAACGAACGAACGAACGAACGAACGAACGAACGAACGAACGAACGAACGAACGAACGAACGAACGAACGAACGAACGAACGGAACGAACGAACGCACGCACGCACGAACGAATGAACGGAAAGTCGTCGGCAGGATCCTGGAGGGGGGGCTAATTTAAGGACGAACGCGGGAGCGGTGGATTGAAGTCGCTGGAATGCGCCGCGCGGCGACGACGACCATGCGATTAATCTGGCGCTGGGGCCAGACGGCGGTGATGAATGATCCAGATTAAAGAGGTGATCAGAGATCTGTCTCCATTGCTCCAGGTCTGGACAGTGATTGGTGGAGAGCCATCGAAACCAGGGGTCAAGTGAGCGGGGTGGCGGGGGAAGAGAGTTGGGCTCTACTGGGGCGGGGGGCTGTTTGTCTGGACTCTCCACTCCACCGCTAAAATTATTATTTTTTTATTATTATTAAAAAAAAAAAAATTTCTTTTCTTTTTCTTTTAAATAAATTTATTTCAGTTTTTTTTTCTCCCGTTTTTCTCCCAATTTGGTTGCCAATTAAACCCTCTATTTGTTTCAATTCCCCACCCTCACAAGTCCGTCGCCCATCCCTCCGGGAGCGAGACACTCATTCCTGGCGTGATTGTTCCCGCCTCTTCTGAGACGGGAATTCTTCCACGGACGCCTTTTACCTTCTCCTCGACGGACTCGTGCCGGCTCTCCCTCCCCCCCTCCCCCGGAGGCGGACAGCCAAACGCCCCCCGCCTCCGATCGGACTGACGACCAGGGCCGGTCTGGTAGAGACGCGGGTTTCGATCCGCGTCCCTGACGGGCAGCGCACACCACTCCAAAGCGTGGTGCGTTAGACCGCCAGGCCCGATATATATATTTTTTAACCCTATATTTCAAGGGTAAATAAATAATCAAAAGGAAGCAACATTCATACAAAACACAATCACATGACTGACAAACAAACCCTTTCGTAACACTGGTCTACAAAAAAAACCTTTTCTTTCTTGCATGGACTTTGGAAACTGGTTTTGGCTCATTTTGGGCTGCTGAATCCAAATCTGAGAAATAAGATTTGCTCTATCACATCAAGTGATTTTGTGCTATCTATGCTCCATATCGGATTTGACAAAGGTTGACCATCCAGTCTGGCAATCTTGGTGGGGATAAAACAGCAAAAGATTGATTATTCTCACCAAAACTACTTCATTTAGGGCCTTAAAGTAATTTTACAAATATTTTAAATCATAAAAACATGTTTTACATAAGTTTATGTTTTTTGATGATTTGCAGCTGTGAAGACTCTACATAATCTGCTGTTAAGACTCTACCCAATCTAAGTTTTACAATTAAATATTGTAATTGAAGTAGGTACCTTTCATTGTAAACATTTTTGCATCTATCGATCTCCTAATGCAACTTTTTTTTTTCAACTTCGAGTGTAAAATTGCTGTTTTCTCAAAAACAATGATTTTTCATAGTTCAAAAACCTGATGTGACAGGCAAAAACTAATGCCAGATTTGGATTCAGTGCCCAAAAGTTAGCTAGAATCCGTTTAAGAAAAATCATGTTGACCAGTTTTCCTAGTCACGCCTGCTGTGCCACCCCCGACCACACGGGGCGCTGTTGGCCAGTGTAACCAACGATCATCGGCCACTCCTGTGCGTTCTGTATGAGAACGGAACACACAGGAGCAGCCTCCCACTCACTTCTACAGCCGCTACCTGATTACATCCGACCCTCGGATGCACCTCATCGGGCTCAAGCCAAACCTGGCAGCAGATCTTAGCCAGAAGGCCGAGAAGCGATCTCCCCACCCCTAAAAAGGCCATTAACCCTTTCAGTCCTAATTAAATGCTGCTTACATTTACATTTTATTTAATACAGTAATAACTCGGTAATAACACAGTAATGACTTGGTAATAACATAGTAATAACACAGCGATCGTTACATTTTTACATTATAGGCATTTAGCAGACTCTTATCCAGAGCGACTTACACAGTTTACATTTCTTTTACATACAATCCATTTATACAGCTGGATATTTTTACTGAAGCAATTCAGGTTAACCCTTTCAGTCCTAATTAAATGCCGCTTCTCTCTTCAAATCTCCTCAGCTCTCCTCCGACTCTGTGAGCTCCTGTTTTGTTGGTGAACTACCGTAATAACCCTAAATGGTTAGACGGAGCAGCTTCTCTGCTTTCAGGAACTGCTGGATTTTGTTTTATTGCGCATATAATTCAAGAATTACGGCAATGAAAATGACCCGTGTAAAATCATGTCGGCGATGATGACGTGGCCGTTTTAGAAGGGTTAATGGGGGCCTCGGATAACGTAGCAGTCTAACGCACTCGCACTGACTGGTGCTTTACGAGTGTGAGCTGCCTATCATGGACGTAGTTTGAAACCCGACTGAACCAACCGGCCCTGGTGGGGAGCCCCGATCGGGGGCGGTGTTTGGCTGTCTGCCCCAGGGGGAGGGGGGAGGGACGGTGAAAGGGCGTCTCCAGAAAGTAGGGGGGCGAGTTCCGTCTCGGAGGAGGCGGATCATTGCTGGCCTCGGGGATATTCGCTTGCCTCGTAGAGACGGACGGTGAGTTCGTGGGGGAGGGCAAATAGAAATAAATACAGGGTGTAATTGGGCACTGAATTGGAAAAAAAATTTAAACAAATGTATAAAAAAATTAAGTAAAATAAAACATTTGAGAATAAAACCTTCAAGACCCTTTGAGAACGACCTTGTCTCTCTCTCAAATCAGACTCTTTTTTTTGCCGCATGCTCTGTAATGGGAACAAAACGTTTCGTTCTTTACATTACATTACATTACATTACATTACAGGCATTTGGCAGACGCTCTTATCCAGAGCGACGTACAACAAAGTGTTAACCGTAGTCAAGAACAGGTTTAGCTGAAAGCCACCCTAGTGGGAAGTACAGTTCCTAGGTGCTAGGAGCAACCACATAGTTAAACTAGGACCCTGTAGGTAAATCTGTAGCCACAATTCAAAGGCAGCAATAAAACAATCAGTGTGGAAGATAATGCCTAAACCTAAAACAATACATAAACAAGTAGACATGAGTGCAATACTAAACAGCTACGTCCCTAAGTTTACAAAACCGGACTACAGAGAGAGGTGTACCCTGAAGAGGTGAGTCTTCAGTCGTCGCTTGAAGGTGGCCAGTGGTGAAATGGATCGCAAGTTGATCCGTGATCCGTACGGATCACCCCCACGGTTCGGCACGCATATGAACCGCGGATTAATGTAACAATTCCCTAAATCTCGATGCCGAGTTACAGTGAAGAGATAGACAACCATGTATGTTTTGGTTTGCTTTGTTTTTCATACTGAATGCCTTTCTGGGAGGCAGATTTTTTTAAACGCGACTGAATTAAATGCAATTTAAAAATTAGCGATCTTTTAATTTTTTATTAAATCAATTAAGGCATAAGACCACCCTAGTTAAATCGCCTAAGGCGTACTGAATCTAAAAATGTATTATGTGAAATTTTCGAATAAAGATTTAGTGAAGAAACTTAAATTGAAAAACTTAAATTGTAATTCATTCAATTCCTTGAAAATAGTAATTTTTGGTAACTTTTGTCTCCTTTTTTTTTTTTTTGCTGATCCGAAAAATGATCCGATCCGTGACTCAAAACCGTGATACGATCCGAACCGTGAGTTTTGTAACCCGTAGTTAAACACGGATCTGTGGGGGTTAAAAGGACCACGGGATCGCCATCACTCAACCTGAGAGAGAGGGAACTATTGTAACGATTCAACCGGCAATCCGAAATTCCCCCAAGCGCCAATCAGGAGGAGTAAAAGACACGGCAAGAATGCACCTAGCTAATCAGTCATTACTGACAGCTGTGATCATTTACCGGGAGGACATTTAACCAGCTGAATTTCTCTGTTCCTTGCTTGGACATTATCTTGCGTGCTTTGTCGTAAATTGCCTAGTTGTGCTTGCCTCTCGCGACTTTGTTTATTCGTGTTCTTGTTTGTTTTCTAGATTTCCAGTGTTTTGTTTATTCCGTGTTTCTGGAATACGTTTTGGTGTTTCTTATTAGCTAGTTTGGTTTGTTCCGGTTCGTTGTTTATTTTGTTTTGTTTTGTTAGTTCTCTGTGTTTTCCCGACACGGTTTTACTTTCTGTTCCTGCCAGCGTTTAGATAATAAATATTCTGAACGCATCTACGCATTCTGGGTCTCTCTCTCTCTCGCTCTTGGTTCCACACCTACTACATCCCTGACAACTATTCCCTGAAACGTGATTCAGCACAAGCCAGCCCGGCGAAGACTCTTAATAACGTCTCGCACGAACATGAGCCATAACTCACTTTTTTACAGAAATAGACCACTTTTTAGCCCCCATAATAAAACGCTGATATCCTTCATTCTCTCAATATAATTTTGTTATAAATCAGACATTTCTGAATATTTAGCCCAAGGAGAAGTGATTTAATGCAGCCCGTAGCTCTCTATCTCCGCATAAAAAATGTGTCAGAGGCAATATTTCAACTTATATGTAGCGGCGGAAAGATTTTCTCCCTAAATAACAAAACTGTAATAATTTAAGCGTCCAACCTTTCGGGGAGGGAAAAGGTTATTAAAACAGCAGAGCCGACTACAAATACCGGGCAGATTATTATTCCAAATTAAGATTTTTCTGCATGGAAATGTGAAATGCCACCTGCATGGCATTCTGGGAGATGTAGTTCTTAGATTTAACGTTAAAACGGAGATATGATTTCATTGGCATTATTTGTTTACTACTGCTAATAATAAGGATCCTGTGTGACGAACATTAGGCGTATATTTATTAGGCGTGTATTTTTCTGTATGGAAATGTGAAATTAACTTAAATGAAAATGCAACGCTCCTCGCTACATGAATAAATTAATACGTAAATATTAAATGATGTGCTTTGGTGTGGCATTACCGCGGACATGTTTCAAGCCTATTAACATTCATAGATAAAGCGGTTGAGAAATGAAAATTAATACTGTGGAAGGCGTCGGTCTCGACAGCTAATCAGGACGATTAGCGGCCACGCCTACTGGCAGAGCAGTAAGCGCACACACACCGGTCCTGTGTATAATAATTAAATCTGTGTGTGTTAAAACTGCTCTGCTCCCTTTAGTAGGGGGCTGGAACCAGGAGGGAGAGGCGTTTGAGACCGAGGAGCGAGAGGAAAAGCGAAAGAAAAGCTGAAGTTAAAATATCGAACGGACTGAAAAGTGCAGGTTTCGATATTGTTTAATTTTGGTTTTGTTATTTTCAGTTAGTTACCCGAAAGCTTCGCGGCAACTAGGGTAAAGTGTTTTGTTTGTGTTATTGTATGCTCCCAGTGCTCGTTCTCTGCCCAGTGTGGGAACAGAGAACTCTCCGGTAATAAATTAATAAAATCCGGTCCGTATACCGGCAAACTCCACTCCGTGTCTGGACTGCTCTGTTCCCGTTCAGGGATTGTCGCGTGGCGTGTGACAGATACATTTATACAAGTAAGCATGCAGTCTGTCACTTTACATTGTGAGTGTAGCGGATGGACTCTGGTGAGCACCCGCTGCCGAGTGACGTGGATAAGAGTGCGATTAGTTCCCGGAGTTAGGGACTTGAGTCTTTAGCTCGGCGAGCTTAATCGCTCTCTTGTCGCGTCGGAGATCCCCTCGGTTCGAGACTCGCTGCGGGCAGAACCAACACCGTCACATGAGCAGTGTAGAGCAGGGGTGGGCAAGGAGGGCCGTATCCGTTTCTGGATTTCATGCCAACTTCTGCTCTCAATTATTTAATTAGCCCCCAATCGTTTACGTCAGGTGTGTCCAATCTTATCCAAGAAGGGTCAGTGTGGGTGCAGGCTTTTGTTGTAGCCCAGCACTAACACGCCTGATTCGACTAATGAAGGTCTCGATTGAAGACCACGATTGGTGGATTAGTTGAATCAGGATGTTTAGTGCTGGGCTAGAACAAAAGCCTGCACCCACACCGGCCCTTCTCGGATAAGACTGGACACACCTGGGGCCTCATTTATAAAACGTACTTACGCACAAATTTGATCTTAGAACGTGCGTACGCTCAAATCCACGTCAAAGTTCAGATTTATAAAAACGGTCTTTGACGTGGAAAAGTACTTACCTCCACGTCAGGTTTCAACCTGGCGTACGCACTTTTCCTTGTGGCAATGTTGGAGTACTGCAGGTATTCGCGGTCTCGTCTCTTCTCTGTCCTGACCCCTCGCTGGTGAAATAATCTTCCGCAATCGGTCAGGACCGCGGAATCACTTGCGATCTTCCGCGAGAGACTCAAAACCCACCTTTTCAGACTCCACTACCACTGAATTCTGTACATCTAGCTAATTGGCATCACCACTGCCTACTTGCTCAACACTATATACCCCTGCTTACTCCATTAAAAAATAATAATTGACTAACCTTTTCCTTCCCAGTGTTACAGGTATGGTACGCAGCTGCCTGCAATGGTTTATTGCTGTATTACTGCACTGATCTCTTGCGCGTACTATGATTGTTCCTACCATGTATTAATGTCCATATTGTAAGTCGCTCTGGATAAGAGCATCTGCTAAATGCTTAAAATGTAAATGTAATGTAAAATGTATTCGGAAATCTAACAGCGCCAACATGTCGTCTGCTGCCTATTATTATTAGTAGTAGTAGTAGTAGTAGTAGTATTACCAGATTGAACACATTGCTTAGGCTATACGTAATGGTTTGCACAATACATTTATTAATAAATTAAAACAACATAAGCTAAGCTACTTGTGGAAAACAAAACAAAAACACACATTGGTTTTCCAAAACTACCCCAATTAGCATAATTGACACATCCTTGAAATGTATTTAATACATATTATGGTTCCACGCGTGTAAAACACTTCGGTCAATCTGTAGGCTATAAAATAGAATGGCTTCGCTTCTCGAAGATATCGCCAACCGCGCAATAAGAAGGGAACGAGTTATTAGAGATTTTGACCTCAGTTTTAAATCAGTTTTAAAATTATTTACGTCCTTCAGGGACCTTTGCTGCCCCCGTTCACAGCCTGGGCTACAGACTGCCAGGCCACGTACTTGGTTGTACTGGTAAAGCCATTGGAAAGGCTCCCAAACAGCGTCCCTGCACGCAGCTGCACCTCCGCCAACAAGACCTCGATTTCCGCCTCGCTAAAATTCTTTTTCTTGCAGCTCGCCATTATCAAGTAGAAAATTTCTGTTTTGATTCGTGCTCCTTTATATGCTAATGATATTAATTAGGGGCGTTTACAAGGCGGAGATCTAAAACCATTCAGCTACGCACAATTTCAAGATCATTTGCGATTTATAGATTTCACATCTGGGCGAGTGGCGTACGCACGTTTTTTGGGCGTACGTTCAGTTTCTCTGAATCACACTTACGCACATTTCAGAAATGATCTTAGATCAAATATAGGATGGTTTCTACGCAACTTTTTATAAATGAGGCCCCTGGTTTACGTGATCTGACATTTGAGCTACATTTCTTGATAAGTCCATGAATGACAGCTGAAGACTGTTCTTGTGCTCCCATATGAAACATGTTGCTGTGGTCTGATCTACAAGTGAACCAGCCTTGGCGAATCCCACTAATTAGCTAACTGAGCCACAGGGGTAATAGGTAGAAACACAAACATGCATACACACCGGGCCTCCAGGAATATAATTGCCCACCCCTGTGGTAGACAGTCCTCTTATGTAGACAGTGCTCTTGTCCTTCTCAAAACTGTGATACCTTACGCAAAAATATAACAATGCAACCTTTGGCCACTGGAGGGCATTGTGGGAGATTTCACTGGCAGATAAAGGGTTTAAAATGGGGAAGAGAGCAGGTTTGTGAAACTACAGTCCTCTAGTTTCCTTTTTTAATAGAAACAGTGGTTACGCCTGGTAGACGATGTGAGTTGAATTCCACTGTAAAACCTTCAATTAAGCAATTAAGAGCTGAGAGAGAAAGGGAGAGAGAGAGAGAGGGAGGTGGGGGAGAGAGAAAGAGAGAGAGAGAGAAAAGAGAGAGAGAGATGGGAGAGAGAGAGAGAGAGAGGGAGAAAGAGGCGAGAGAAAGAGGCGGAGAGAGAAAGAGGGAGATAGAGAGAGAGAGAGATTGAGATTGAGAGAGAGGGAGAGAGAGAGAGAGAGAGATGGAGAGGGGAGGGAGAGAGAGAGAGAGAGAGAGAGAGAGAGAGAGAGAGAGAGAGAGAGAGAGATTGAGATTGAGATTGAGGGAGAGAGAGAGGGAGAGAGGGAGACAGAGATGGGGGAGGGAGAGAGAGAGAGAGAGAGAGAGACAGAGATGGAGAGAGAGAGGAGAGACAGAGATGGGGGGAGAGAGAGAGAGAGAGAGAGAGAGAGAGAGAGAGAGAGATAGAGAGAGATTCGAGAGAGAGAGAGAGATGGAGAGAAAGAAAGGGAGAGAGGGAGGGAGAGAGAGAGAGAGATTGAGAGGGAGAGAAGAGAGAGAGAGAGAGAGAGAGAGAGAGAGAAAGAAAGGGAGAGAGAGAGAGAGAGAGAGAGAGAGAGAGAGAGAGAGAGAGAGAGAGAGAGAGAGAGAGAGAGAGAGAGAGAGATTGAGAGATTGAGAGGGAGAAAGAGAGACAGGTCCAACAGTGAAAGAATAGATGTCTCAGTGTCTCTAGGGACACTGAGTTGAGTTGTTAGCAGTGGTGCGTTTTGTGTTAAAATAAAAATAAAAGGCCATCATTAATACTAATTACTTATTACATAACTAATTTCAGTTAGTCCTGATTAAACTGATCTGGTAAAATTGTAAATGCAACACAGTAACTAAACGACAAACTAGATAAAAACTTTGATCTAAAAAAAGCTTATTTTTTTATATCAACACACAAGTGATTCATAAATAATTACAAAATAAAAATCATAAATGCAATGAAAGAGAATATCGTTTTCATGTTTTCCCCATAAATTGTATGCATGCACTGTACCAAGTAAATTGCAGTAAACACTTGATTAAATAACCACACGATTGTTATGCATCATTATATAGTCCCAAAATGTGTATCAAATATCAGAGAATAGGTGAATAATAAAATAGCAACATTTATATATGTGGACTGAGCTAAAATATAAAAATGTAAATACATTTGCCATTACATAAAACCATTCAGGACACGAACTGTAAATACACACAAAACTAAAAAATATATAAATTGCACTGCTTGAAAGGTGCTTTACAAATAAATTATGATCATTATTATTGTTATGATATATTCATATAATATCTGTCTATAGACATACGCATGTACATGGTAATAATTCCAAGTATAAATATATATAATTATACGCATTTATTTCGTGTCTGGGACGGAATGTTTACGGCAGTTCCTCCTTCCACGGTTCAGCTGGCCTATTGCCTGCTGCTAGGCGACCATAAACACAAATAGCGCATGCCAGGTCCAGCGCGCGGGATGGTAACGACGGTAACGACCCCCTCCAGCTCATTAACATACGGATCACTATGTTAATGAGGGGGAGGGCGTGCGTAAACTCTTCAGATTTTCAAGAGGTTCCCCCATCTGCTGTAAACTATATCAAGGAGTCTCTTAACCTCGTCTATAACAGATGAGAGAGAGGGAGGCACAGTCTATACTTTAAAGTGGTACTTATAGTTCTGTTCTATAGTCTTGTAATTTTGCACAGTTTTAACTCCAATCTTCATTTGTGATTCTATCCGATAGTTTTTTTTATATAGTCTGTACAGAATGCTGTCATTTGCACTTGCTCAGTTTAAATCTGTATTTTGCATAGGTACATTTTTGCACAGTTTTTTAGCTTTAATTTTTTACTTATGTGTAATGTATACTTATAGTTTAAATTTTGCACCGTTTTAGCTTAATTTTTATTTATGTTCTACTTATAGTTTATTTATATAGTCTTATAACTGCTGTTTGCTGTCGGGCGTTTCTTGACACAAGAATTTCGTTCACCGCGTTATACTTGTATAATCTGTGATTTGATAATAAAACTACTTGACTTGACTTGAGTTGGCAGGGAATTGGTTGTCCTTAATTCAGCGCGTGCGTGAATTCCCTGGGGTTAGGCTACAGCATTTGATTAAGGGTTCCGTTGCCTGTGACTTACGGTGAGTACCGATAGACAAACTTACAGGTAAGTGTTAAAATGGGCAAACCCAATTATATAACACCCTTCGAGATCGGATTTTTTTTTTGTTAGGAGGGGAAAAAATGATGCGTCGCGTGTGGCCTCCTCCCTCCTTCTCCTCCCTCTCCTCCTCCTCACTCTGCCGCCTTTTAGTTTTGAGGGCTCGTCGCGTTCGTTTCGTTCGCCCGTTAAATTATTCAATCGCTGCGTTAATTTCACCGACAATGAATGTAACGGATCGTGTCAAAAGTCGCTTCCATAAACTCTCGTGTGGGGAAAAAACCTGACATTTCCACGTGATGCGTTTGAGGGATTCTTCCCAAATGTTGACTATAGTTATACTAGACACAATGGGATTTTATAAATAGCCTACTATTATTTTATAAATATTGTTTGGGACCGGGTTTGTGCCTTTAATCCAGAAACAAAAATTGGCAGGAAAAGGATGTTGTCTTTTATATTTAACGATGTTGTTTCACCATAGGGGAAGTGATAAAGAGGTGTGTCATTTGAGATATATATATATATCTGAATGCTGTAGGTTTAAAGGTGTATGTATGTATTCTCTGGCATTTGAAAAGCCATTTTAGTGTTTAGCAGTACTGTACGTAAACAATATTTAACGTTTTAGACTCTCACAACACCCTCCTTTCTGTGACAAACCCCCTTCCTAAAATGTAGCGTAACATAATATGCTCAAATATGGAAATCAAACAGTTAACACTGTGCATCAGTGCATACATTTACATTTTACATAAACATTTAGCAGATGCTCTTATCCAGAGTCTAAACAAGTATAGCTTGTAAGAGGCTTAGCACTTTTAAACCTGGTATGGCTGGCAGTGTAGTGTAATGGTTAGGGGGGGGGGGGAGCTGGGCTTGTAACTCAGAGGTTGCAGGTTCAATCCCCAGGTGGAGCACTGCCGTTGTACCCTTGAGCTAAAGGTACTTAACCTGAATTGCTTCAGTAAAAATATCCAGCTGTATAAATGGATTGTGTGTAAAGAAATGTAAACTGTGTAAGTCGCTCTGGATAAGAGCGTCTGCTAAATGCCTAAAATGTGTAATGTCTCTCTCTCTCTCTTCAGGACAGAAAGAGAAATGTGATGGGAGTTCATATTTCTGTGGAAGAGGAATTCACAAGGAGTGTGAAAAAGTTTCCCTTTTAAAAAAAAAAATATGTATAAACTTTCTTTAAAAAAAAAATGTGTTTCTGATATCTTCCAGTTGCATAAATGGATTGTAAAGAAATGTAAGCTGTGTAAGTCGCTCTGGATAAGAGCGTCTGCTAAATTCCTAAAATGAAAATGTAGTGTAAATGTAGACTTACCTGTGGAAGAGAGAAACGGCAGGTTACAGGCTAATTAGCAGCTCATGAATATTTAATCGTCTCTTCCCTTTGTTCCGGCCCTCTGTGCCCCCCCCCTCGCCCCCAGGAAGGCAGGGCCTTCACCCCCCGGAGAGGTGAGGGGGTGAGTCTACCTCACATCTGGAGTCGAGAGTCTTCTGGGTCTCGAACCCACAACCCCCCCCCCACGAGCCGGGAAGCCTGGACAGCAACTCAGGCAGCTCTGGGCCTGATGTACAAAGATTCTGAGAGTAGGAGTGCTGATCTAGGATCAGTTTGGGGTTTTAGCTCATAGTGGATATGGTTAGGATATGGACAGGGGAAACCTGATCCTAGATCAGCGCTCCTACTCTTAGAATCTTTGTACATATGTATATGTCTCCTTCTTATGTAATTACAATTATAATTTTTTTTTTAAGGTACAGGTATGGTATGTAGCTGCCTGCAATGATGTCTATCACTGTATCACTGCACTGATCTCTTGCGCTAACTATGATTGCTCCTACCATGTATTAATGCACATCTTGTAAGTCGCTCTGGATAAGAGTGTCCGCTAAATGCTTAATATGTAAAGGTAAATACATTACATTACATTACAGGCATTTGGCAGACGCTCTTATCCAGAGCGACGTACAACAAAGTGTTAACCGTAGTCAAGAACAGTTTAGCTGAAAGCCACCCTAGAGGGAAGTACAGTTCCAGGTGCTAGGAGCAACCACATAGTTAAACTAGGTCCCTGTAGGTAAATCTGTAGCCACAATTCAAAGGCAGCAATAAAGCAATCAGTGCGGAACATATAGGCGAAATAATGCCTAAACCTAATATGTACAAAGATTCTAAGAGTGCTGTATGGCACAAGAAAGTCGATTATATGAGTATCAGGAAAGATGGGAGGCAGTCAGAGTGGCAGAGGGTTGGGAATAAGAATAATGATAATAATAATAATAATAATAATAATAATAATAATAATAATAATAAAATAATTTAAAAACGAAGGGAAAAAAATGAAAAATAAATAAATACAAATGAAATACAAATATGAAATAATAATGAAGTACAGTAAATAACGTTTTTTTATGTAAATAATAAAGTTGTCCTCCTGAAGAGGGGGTGGGTAGGAAAAAAAAGAAAAGGATTCTAAGAGCAGGAGTGCTGATCTAGGATCAGTTTGGCCTTTTAGCTCATAGTGGATATGGTTAGGATGTGGACAGGGGAAACCTGATCCTAGATCAGCGCTCCTACTAATACTGCTGTGGCCATGGTAGCCAAGTCTATTTTATATAAATATTTGTTGTTATTATTTTATGTGAGTTTCATCAAAACTCCCTATTCTTATTGTAATTACAATCATAATGGAAATACTAAATGTAAATACTAACCTTTTCCTTCCCAGTGTCACTGTCATCACCACTGCCAACTTGCTCAACACTTCTTGTATATGTATCCCTGCCTACTCCTTTAATAAAATACAAAAATAATAATAATAATTAACCTTTTCATTACATTACATTACATTACATTATAGGCATTTGGCAGACGCTCTTATCCAGAGCGACGTACAACAAAGTGTTAACCGTAGTCAAGAACAGTTTAGCTGAAAGCCACCCTAGTGGGAAGTACAATTCCTGGGTGCTAGGAGCAACCACATAGTTAAACTAGGACCCTGTAGGTAAATCTGTAGCCACAATTCAGAGGTAGCAGTAAAGCACTCAATGCACTCCTTCCCGGTGTTACAGGTATGGTACGCAGCTGCCTGCAACGATGTCTGTCGCTGTATTACTGCACTGATCTTGTGCGCTAACTATGATTGTTCCTACCATGTATCAATGCACATCTTGTAAGTCGCTCTGGATAAGAGCGTCTGCTAAATGCTTAAAATGTAAATGCGTTGGGTCCCTGTTAACAGTGCCGATTTGTTGCCGATGGGACGTTAATAGGTGTGACACACTTCCCTTAGAGTCCTCAGTCGCGTGCGGAACGGTGAATGGGGAGAGCAAGAGAGAGAGTGCCTTGTTCACGCATGTATCCTCATCAACCCCCCATCACTGTTTTACCTGTTTTACCCTCTGTCTCCTTCCTGTGTTTCAAGGACATCAGCACAAGCCAGGGTCTCACTCTTTCATACGTAGCTGACACCAGTTTCCGTTGGCTAAAACAACATCTTATTGGCCCCTTGCTGGTCCCTCTCTGGCATCTCAACATCCCCTTGCTGGCATCTCAACATCCCCTTGCTGGCATCTCAGTGGCCCCTTGCTGGCACCTCATTGGCATCTCAGTGGCCCCTTGCCAGCACCTCAGTGGCCCCTTACTGGCATCTCAACACCCCCTCACTGGCCCCTCGCCGGCATCTCACCAGCCCCTCGCTGGCATCTCAGTGGCCCCTTGCTGGCACCTCAGTGACCCCTTGCTGGCATCTCAGTGGCCCCTTGCTGGCATCTCAGTGGCCCCTTGCTGGCATCTCAGTGGCCCCTTGCTGGCACCTCAGTGGCCCCTTGCTGGTATCTCAGTGGCCCCTTGCTGGCACCTCAGTGGCCCCTTGCTGGCATCTCAACATCCCCTTGCCGGCACCTCAATTGCCCCTCGCCGGCACCTCAATTGCCCCTCGCCGGCACCTCATTTGCCCCTTGCTGGCAACTCAATCTAATTTGCCCCTTGCTGGCCCTCGCTGGCATCTCACCTCAGCCCCTTGCTGGCATCTCAGTGGCCCCTTGCTGGCATCTCACCAGCCCCTTGCTGGCATCTCAGTGGCCCCTGCTGCATCTCTGGCATCTCAAGTGGCCCCTTGCTGGCATCTCAGTGGCCCCTGCTGGCACCTCACCAGCTGCAGTTTCGGCCTGCTTCAGACGAAGCAGGAAGAAGCAGATTTGCTTCACTCTGTAGATTCCTGAAGGGGCTCACTCTTCATTCTCCCCCTTCTGGGAGGTTTCCCCTCCCACACAGGCTGGGTCACGCAGCTTCCTCTCTATAAACAACATGAGAAATGAACACTCAATAAAGGGATAAGAGAGAGAGAGAGAGAGACAGAGAGAGAGGGGAGAGAGAGAGAGACAGAGAGAGAGAGAGGGACAGATAGAATGTGAGAGAGAGACAGAGAGAGAACGTGAGAGAGAGACAGAGAGAGAGAGTGAGAGATAGACAGTGAGAGAGAGAGAGAGAGAGAGAGAGAGAGAGAGAGGAGGACGTGAGAAAGAGACAGAGAGGGAGAGAGACAGAGAGACAGAGAACAGAGAGAGAGAGAGAGAGAGAGAGAGAGAGAGAGAGACAGAGGATGTGAGAGAGGGACAGAGACAGAGAGAGAGAGAGACAGGACAGAGAGACAGAGATAGAGAGAGACAGGAGAGAGAGCTGGAGAGATACATTTAAAATTTTTAAATTTTAGGGATTTAACAGACGCTCTTATCCAGAGCAAGTTACACAGTTTACATTTCTTTACAATCCATTTATACAGCTGGATATTTTACTGAAGCAATTCGGGTTAAGTACCCTTAGCTCAAGGGTACAACGGCGGTGCCCCCACCTGGGAATCGAACCAGCAACCTCTGAGTTACAAGCCCAGCTCCCTAACCATTACACTACACTGCCAGCATAGAATAAAGACAGGACAGATAGGCGGAAAGATAGAATATATATATATATGCCATTTAGCAGACGCTTTTATCCAAAGCAAAATTACAGTAGTGAGTGCATACATTTTTCAGTATGTGTGGTCCCAGTGGGGATTGAACCCACAACCTAAACATTACTAATGCCATGCTCTACCTACTGAGCCACGCTCTACCTACTGAGCCACACAGAACCACACTCTACCTACTGAGACACATAGAACCACGCTCTACCTACTGAGCCACACAGAACCACACTCTACCTACTGAGCCACACAGAACCACGCTCTACCTATTGAGACACACAGAACCACGCTCTACTTACTGAGACACAGAGAACCACGCTCTACCTACTGAGACACACAGAACCACACTCTACCTACTCAGCCACACAGAACCACGCTCTACCTACTGAGACACACAGAACCACGCTCTACCTACTGAGCCAAACAGAACCACGCTCTACCTACTGAGCCACACAGAACCACGCTCTCTACTGAGCCCACAGAACCACGCTCTACCTACTGAGCACACAGAACCACGCTCTACCTACTGAGCCACACAGAACCACCTACCTGACACACAGAACCACGCTCTACCTACTGAGCCACACAGAACCACGCTCTACCTACTGAGCCACACAGAACCATGCTCTACCTACTGAGGCGCACAGAACCACGCTCTACCTACTGATCCACACAGAGCCACACTCTACCTACTGAGCCACACAGAACCAGACAGGACAGGCAGGCGGGAGAGATAGAAAGAGACAGAAGCTAATAAACACAGTAAGATAGGTGGGTATACGACAAGGGAACTTTAATAACAGAAAATATGTCCACAGTCCGCCGATGATATTTCCATGAATTACACTTAAGTGTTTTTATGTAAACAACCACACACAAAACAAGTGTAAACCAACCACACAAAAAGACTTAAATGTGTTGCTTTCGGTTATTTTAAACATCTACATCACCAGGGAAACCATTAAATGTGACATTTTACAGTGTGGTGTTGATTCACAGAGCAGGTCCACACCAGAACAACAAGACACCGCCGGGGGCGATTATATACTTTTCTCCATTTTTAACGCTCTCACAGTTACGTACAAAAGGCGAAATTAATCGCCGCATAACGTAAATCTCAATATCGGCTCGCCCCCTACCCACCCCCCCCGGTACCTATTAAATGTTTCGCGAGCACATTTGTGTTTATAAATTAAAACGCCGTCTCTTCGTTTCGTTCTTCGGTTGTTGTTTTTTTAATTAACAGCGCGTTTGTCACGTCGACTAACCGAGACACGTACATTAAAGTGTGTAAAATAAAATAAAACAACTCCACTTAACGGCTTATTAGTCAGCTTCGCAACGCCTTCCCCAACACCACACACAGACCTTCTCTCCCCTAATACGTTCACTTAACAATAACGAAAAATTATCACAACAACTCTGCTAACCGATAACCTCAACACTGTTCGTTTTATTTATATTCCCCCCGTTGCGTTGCGCTGGCCGGTCGCGCCGGTTATAATGAAGATAAACCCCCCCCCTTCCCCCCCCACCCCACCCCAAAACCCCCGCGCGCCAGCGAGAGAGCGAGCGAGCGAGCCCCTAATATCCGCTGCTCTTTGATAAATGCGCGCGCTTCCACATCCCCGTGAGCAGCGCCGTCAGTTCCCAC
>JAINUG010000484.1:42500-50000 GCA_029706075.1 Aldrovandia affinis
CGTCCTCCAGGAACGAGATTCGTATTCCTGGACCTATTTCCCGCCTTCTTTCGAGACGGAGATCTTCCACGGACTCCATTAACCTTCTCCTCGGCGGACTCGTGCCGGCTCTCCCTTCTCCCGGAGGCGGACAGCCAAATGCCGCCTCCGATCGGGCTGACGACCAGGGCCGGTCTGGTAGAAACGCTGGTTTCGATCCGCGTCTCTGACGGGCAGCGCACACCGCTCCAAAGCGCGGTGCACTAGACCGCTGGGCCATCCACCAGCCCCTATGATAATGCAGTTTAAGTACAAATGTGAAATCTGCAGTGAAATGTAGAACAAAATTCAAAATTAAATTCCTAAAATAATTTAAATTGTCAAAACTTAAATTCCTAAAATATTTTTAAAAATATTGTTTTAAAAATTGTACCTGTATCTGTATTTTAAACAGTAGCCTTAAATAAGAGGACTTGACTACAGATGCTATTATTTGCTTATTTATTTAAACTCTTGTCTGTAATTGTTTTTATGTTTTATCATTTATGTTTATATCTTCTTTGTCGTCTGTACTGCTGTCCTGCATTATTTGTAGGCCTTTTATATGGTCTTAACTGTGTATATTTCATGTTCTGTGCTGTTGATGTTGGTGCCCTAAATATGTTGATGGGTCTAGCTTTGTAGAGGCAAAATTTCCCCATGGGGACAATAAAGTACATATCTATCTATCTATCTATCTATCTATCTATCTATCTATCTATCTATCTATCTATCTAACTAACTAAATAACTAATCTGATTCCACTAATCAAAGCCCTGATTGAAGACTTTGATTAGCTGATTAGTCACCCCAGCCAGACCCTCTGCTCTGCCTCCTCTGGCAAACTGCCTGCCCCATCCCTCCGGGCGCAGGGTAAGATTGCGGTCTCACTTCTCTGTCCTGACCCCTCGCTGGTGGAACGACCTTCCGCAATCGGTCAGGATCTATGGAATCACTTCTATCTTCTATCAAGAGATCAAATCCACCTTTCAGACTCCACTACCACTGAACTCTGTACATCTAGCCTATTGTCATCACCACTGCCAACTTGCTCAACACTTGCATATCTATCCCTGCCTACTCCTTTAATAAAAAAATAACATAAATAATAATAATAATGAACCTGTTCCTTCCCAGTGTTACAGGTATGGTACGCAGCTGCCTGCAATGATGTCTATCACTGTATTACTGCACTGACCTCTTGCGCAAACTATGACTGTTCCTACCATGTATGAATGCACTTTTTCTATGTGGTTCTCTGTGGCTCACTTAGGTTGTGGATTCAATCCCACTGGGGCCACACGTACTGAAAATGTATGCATTCACTACTGTAAGTCGCTTTGGATAAAAGCATCTGCTAAATAGCGTATATTATATTATACTATGATTGTTCCTACCATGTATTAATGCACGTCTTGTAGGTGGTTCTCTGTGGCTCAGTAGGTAGAGCACAGCGTTGGCAACGCTTAGGTTGTGGGTGCAATCCCCACTGGGGCCACACATACTAAAAATGTATGCATTCACTACTGTAAGTCGTTGATAAAAGCGTCTGCTAAATAGCGTATATTATATTATACTATGATTGTTCCTACCATGTATGAATGCACTTTTGTAGGTGGTTCTCTGTGGCTCAGTTGGTAGAGCACAGCGTTGGCAACGCTTAGGTTGTGGGTGCAATCCCCACTGGGGCCACACATACTGAAAATGTATGCATTCACTACTGTAAGTCGCTTTGGATAAAAGCGTCTGCTAAATAGCGCGAGATTATATTATATTATGATTGTTCCTACCATGTATTAATGCACATCTTGTAAGTCGCTCTGGATAAGAGCGTCTGCTAAATGCCTAAAATGTAAAATGTAAATGAGACAGAATCAAATACATTGACCAGAAATACCCTTAATGCTGCCAGTGGCAATATCCGCTTCGTCTGTCTGGGGCGTGAGGGGTATCGGACTGGTATTGGACCGCAGGGCTGCTTGGTCATCTCTGTGTTGCATTACATCACATTTACATGTATTAATATAGTAGAGGATTATGGGTAATATAGTGGAGGATTATGGGTAATATAGTAGAGGATTATGGGTAATAGTAGATTATGGGTAATATAGTGGAGGATTATGGGTAATAGTAGAGGATTATGGGTAATGTAGTGGAGGATTATGGGTAATATAGTAGAAGATTATGGGTAATATAGTAGAAGATTATGGGTAATATAGTGGAGGATTATGGGTAATATAGTGGAGGATTATGGGTACATAAGAACATAAGAACATAAGACATTACATTACATTACATTACATTAGAGGCATTTAGCAGACGCTCTTATCCAGAGCGACTTACACAGTTTCAAATTTCTTTACATACAATCCATTTATACATTTATCCATTTATAATATAAAATAATAAAACAATGAACACAAACAATCACTTGGGAGAAACAAGACAAAGGAAAAGACAAGACAGGAACAAAGGGAATGTGACAGCAGCTGGATATTTTACTGAAGCAGGTTAAGTACCTTTAGCTCAAGGGTACAACGGCAGTGCCCCCACCTGGGATTGAACCTGCAACCTTTGCGTTACAAGCCCAGCTCCCTAACCATTATGCTAACACTGCTAACACAAATCTTGGGACATCAAGGTAGAGCGTGGTTCTGTGTGGCTCAGTAGGTAGAGTGTGGTTCTGTGTGGCTCAGTAGGTAGAGTGTGGTTCTGTGTGTCTCAGTAGGTAGAGCGTGGTTCTGTGTGTCTCAGTAGGTAGAGCGTGGTTCTGTGTGGCTCAGTAGGTAGAGCGTGGTTCTGTGTGGCTCAGTAGGTAGAGCGTGGTTCTGTGTGGCTCAGTAGGTAGAGCGTGGTTCTGTGTGGCTCAGTAGGTAGAGCGTGGTTCTGTGTGGCTCAGTTGGTAGAGCATGGTTCTGTGTGTCTCAGTAGGTAGAGCATGGTTCTGTGTGGCTCAGTAGGTAGAGTGTGGTTCTGTGTGGCTCAGTAGGTAGAGCGTGATGCTGACAACGCTTAGGTTGTGGGTTCGATTCCCATTGGGGACCGCATGTACTAGAACGTGTATGCATTCACTACTGTGAGTTGCTTTGGATAAAAGCGTCGGCTAAATGGCATGTGTTATTATTTTTTTTAAACTATTTAAGAAAATTGTACAGACCAAAGACAAGTTTGTTTCCACAACAGTTTGTATGACCACAACAAGGACACAGTGACTATGATTATCAACAGCATATATATATATATATATTATATATATATATATATACTGTATATTTTAAAATTGTATTTATTTAAAATTTATTTAATCTTCATTTAACCAGAAACAGCCCCTGTTGAGATTAACAATCTATTTTTCAAGGGGGTCCCAGCCAGTGCAGCATTAAGTTACAGACACGGTATAAAACAATTTTCTAATAATTACAACATTACAAATAAGAAATAGGCTTACAATACAACATTTACAGATATACACAACATTTACACACACACACACACACACACACACACACACACACACACACACACACACACACACACACACACACACACACACACACACACACACACACACACACATATATATATAACCACACATGAATTCTAACACACGCACATTAGCTGTCAGCACCGCATATGTGTTTGACTCTCTAGTTGCTGCAGTTCACTTTACGGCCAGAAGAGGCCACTGCAGGCGCTGGTTGCTCTACGGAGAGGCCGAGAGGATCCAGTGACAACAGAATGCCCATGCTGTTCCTTTATGACATCATAAAGAAAGTGCGGATGGCCAAGCGAAACGCCTGTCAGAAATGAAGGACCCCACACACTAGCGCCAAATTAGATAACTTGTGTTTGTAAAATAGTCCGCAGGCGTACGCACTGGTTGAGTTTCATTTATAAAACTCTCCTTGGACTGGTTCCCACTTACTTGTGTACATATCTCTCCAAAAGTCAAGGCCATTATAGCCTGCGCTCCCAAGATGCTTTGCAGTTGTCTGTTCCTCGTGCTCGCACTGAGCTGGGCAAAAAAGCATTTAAGTACGCTGCCCCCTCTACCTGGAACATCTTTCAGAAAGACTTCAAACTGACAGAATTTATTTTGTTTGGTAAATTTGTTTCAGTCTTAAACTCCTAAAGGAGTTTGTCGTTGTGCACTAAATTTGAAAACTGTAATCCCAAAACTGTCTTTTTTAGCTGGATGTTTTGAGAAATTGTTTGTTATTGTATGTAACCTTAATGTTTATTTGTTTTATGCTGCCCTCTTGGCCAGGTCTCTCTTGTAAAAGAGATTTTTTAATCTCAATGTGACTGCCTGGTTAAATTAAGGTGAATAAATAAATAAACTCCATATAGGCCAGGGGTGTCAAACTCATTCCATCGAGGGCCGAGTGTGTGCAGGTTTCTGTTGTAACCAGTGCATTACTCCAGGTGATTTCAATTAGTTCCCCTCCTTAGTTGAAGAAGTGAGCTAATTAGTGAAATCACCTGGTGTAGTGCATTGGTTGCAACAAAAACCTGCACACACTCGGCCCTCGATGGAATGAGTCTGACACCTGTGATATAGGCCTACAGTACTAAACTTCCAAGAATTTGTCTTTGTCCAAAATGGGAATGGTCCAAACAGGTGGGATTGAAATATGTCTGTAGGTTCTTTCAGAAAAGCTGTATACCAACATACCAAATGCATTACATTACATTACAGGCATTTAGCAGACGCTCTTATCCAAAGCGACTTACAGTTTACATTTCTTTACATACAATCCATTTATACAGCTGGATATTTTACTGAAGCAATTCAGGTTAAGTACCTTTAGCTCAAGGTTACAACGGCAGTGTCCCACCTGGGGATTGAACCTGCAACCTTAACATTCCAAGCCCAGCTCCCTAAAATGGGCTGCAAAGATTATTTCATCCAACATAAGAAAACATTATTATCATTCTTTATTGTTTTTTCTTTTTATACACTTTTGGTTTATGTGGCAAACAATTGTTTTTAAATACCCCGGCAGTAAATATGAATATAATGTCTTTAATATCTTAAATTGTATTATGTTTTATGATTTGTAGATGTTGTTTTCGGCGCCGGGCAGCAGATGGCAGGAATCTTACGTTGACGAATCTGCTGTCAGATTGATCGTTTTAGACCGGATTTTTCTTGACGTGCGTTTCCCCAACACACCAGTTGATAATTTCATATATAATTTCAGGATCGTTGTGGTGAGGTGAAGCCGCGCCAACCGGATAAATGTAACCACAGGTGCGTAGGTTCAAAAGCTGCAATAGCCCCGATACTCTGTCTCTTTGTCTTTTGTTTAAAAGACTTTAAATTAAACATTGAGCCTTCGCCTCGTTTGGGATATTCCCTCTTCTACACACAGTGTGCGGGTTCCACCTTCATTCATATATAATTTCAGGGAAACATTTACAAACAACAGAGTTTTGAAGATAAATGATTTAAATGAAGACATTCTCATTCCTGTTTTGAAAGACACAGTTGGGACCCCATCAAAAGCATTGAGTTGTCTCTGTTTTTCAGTAAGTGCTTTTTGTTGGGGTACTTTTCAGTGGACAATGCACCTACAATTGATACGAAGAGCAACGTTAGGCGTACATTCTTCCATTTTTGTTTTAGAATTGTTAAACCTCCACATTGAGGTTACTTGTTCAACACTATACTTTTTTATTTTTTTATTTTTTAAATTTTTTACAAAGAATTACACTAACCTTTTCCTTCCCAGTGTTACAGGTATGGTATGCAGATGCCTGCAATGATGTCTATCGCTGTATTACTGCACTGATCTCTTGCGCTAACTATGATTGTTCTTACCATGTATTAATGCACATCTTGTAAGTCGCTCTGGATAAGAGCGTCTGCTAAATGCTTAAAATGTAAATGTATATACATTTAATGCATTCTGCAGTGCAGTCCATAAGCAAATAAACAAGAACAAGGCTTATTATTCAACATTTCTTCACCTTCTTAAAATAATGGTCTAAGTCATATTTTCAAGTTTTTCAAAAAAATGAATAAACTGAACCAAATATAGAATATATGATATTTATTAATCATTTCACACAAAAAAATGTTATGCCAATATATGACTATTGACATACAAATAACGCTGTCTGTCAATTATGTAACATAAGAGGATTAGATTACTTAGGCCAGTTTACGAACATGCCGTTGTGACTTAGGCCATTTTAAACCTGACTTAGGCCAAATTACTTCTGGAGTAAGTGACCATTATTTTAAGAAGGTGACGATATGCAGAAGTGCAAACATAATTCACTGAGTGCCTACTTGTTGTGGAGGTTGCCAAGAATGTTGTAATAATATCATAATTATTATTTATAGTAGATCTGGAACAGATGTTCATTCTAGAACACGCTGTAACGACATCTAGTTGATTATGATTTATGACATCATAAAGGACTGCTAATTCCTAATTCCCTCTTTCCAATTCCTCCAAGGGTTCAAACTAATATATATATATATATATATATATATATATATATGACCATATATATATATATATATATATATGTATATATACACTACCAGTCAAAGGTTTTAGAAGACCCCCATTTTCCAGTTTTTACTGAAATTGAAGCAGTTCAAGTCCAGTGAATAACCTGAAATGGTACAAAGGTAAGCGGTAAACTGCCAGAGGTGAAAAAAAATATATTAAAGGTTATATATATTTAGGTTACCAACAACTGAAAAATAATGTACATTTCAGAGTTATTAAAAAAGGCCCTTTTCAGGGAACAAGTAATGGGTTAACGTGGGTTAATGGTCACTCTGTGCAAGTCGCCGACTCTGGATCCAGCAAAAGAGCCCCAGACCATCACACTTCCTCTTCCATGTTTGACAGTTGGTGGTGTAGGAAACTACTCGTTGCAAAAAAATGTACATTGTTTTTTAGTTTTTGGTAACCTACATTTTTTTTTTTTTTTTACCTCTGGAAGTTTACTGCTTACCTTTGTACCATTTCAGGTTATTCGCTGGACTTGAACTGCTTAAGTTCTGCGGTCTAATGCACTCGCATTGGCTGGTCCTTTACGAGTCTGAGTTGCCTATCACGGTCGCGGTTCGAAACCTGACTGCACCAGACCGGCCCTGGCTGGGAGCCCTTATCGGTGGTGTTTGGCTGTCCGCCCCAGGAGGAGGGTTGGGGAGGGGGTGAGCTGACACGAACTCACTGAGAAGCGCGTAAGGGAGTCTCCAGAAAACGAGTTCTGTCTCGGAGGAGGCGGATCATCGCCGGCCTCGGGAGAATTAGCTTGACCCAGAGGACCGGCGACGAGTTCGTGGGGGAGGGAAAAACGAAATAAATAGAGGGTATAATTGGTTACTAAATTGGGTGAAAAACGGGAAAAAATCTAACACTACATAGGGAACAGGGAACGAGTGAACGAGTGAACGGTTTCGAACACAACCCGTGTCTGAAATAACGACCACCTCTCCCCCACTAAATGGGACTG
>JAINUG010000484.1:60000-70000 GCA_029706075.1 Aldrovandia affinis
AATTATTCTGTTTATATTTTTAAGTTAGTTTTAAAATGTTCTACATAGTATATTTGATTGCAAAGTTGCACTGTGACACAGCTCTGTGCACATTTCTTTATTCTAGTAGGCCTATATTTAAATTGTACATAGATTAGATTAGAGATTAGATTAGATCCTTTATTGTCATTGTAACACGTACAACGAAATTGAAATGCCAACCAGACAGTGCAATATTACAAACAGTATATAAAAACATCTAAGAATAAAAATATCAGTAATTACAGAATAATATAGATTATAATTATATTATAAAGAATAATAAGATTTCTTAGTTCTGATAAGTTTTGATTGTTTTGTGTGTTTTAATTCACGCTTGCTTTGGCAACGTAAACGTACGTTTCCCACGCCAATAAAGCCCTTTGAATTGAATTGAAAATTGAATTGCAGCACAAGCGCACGCCCTCCTCTATCAAAGACAACACTAAATGAGAATCACGAGCACGCGGGCGCAACATCGCTGCGTCTGCGTGCACGCTCCCGCGTTACGGATGTGACGTATGCGCCAGACTTCTCCGCTCTGCAGTCCCGGGAGAGACCAATATTGAAACAACAGATTTTTGTTTCGTGCTCTCATACACAGAGATCCTGGAAAGAATTCACGGATTGGTTAAACGGAAAAAACATAGAAATACCTATTTTAGAACGTAAAGATATAATTTTTGGTATCTTATTAATAGACAAAAAAGTGGACCTGATGATCAATGACTACGTTTACATGCACACCATATTCCGATTAAGGTCCATATTCAGGTTAAGGCAATATTCCGAATAAGGTGTTTACATGCGCCGCAGAATGTTGAGCTACGGGAATATTCCCGTTTACATGTTAATCGGCATATTCCGAATAAACCAGCGATGTAGTGCCGCGCAAGGGCTTTCTGGGTACTCAGCTTGCTTGCTTTTGCGTTATATTGTGTTGTCTTCTTAGCACTTCTACATCATAATGTAACAAGAACACTCGTTCTCATTCACATCCTCAACCATGGCAGACGAGAACGTGAGGGTTTTCCACCGATGTTTGACCTGGTCAGCAGTGCGCACAAAACCTGCTTCTTTGAGTTTGTCGCACACCCTTTTAAAAATATCGCTATTGCGGTGCTTTCGCCCATCGATGTATTCCATGATATTTAGATCTTTCATGATTTGAATACATAAATTTGTCTCATCCTCGCTCCAGAAGTGATTACTTTTCTGAGTGCTTTTCGCCATGTTGCCAAATTGCTAGCTAAAGCTATTGCTATAGCAACCAAGCTAAATTACCCAGATTCCTTGCAAAATGAACATGCGCAGACGTAAATTAATATTCCGTTAAGGGGCATATTCCGACTAACATGTTTACATGACCCAATAATCTGGTTAATACAGGCATATGCCAGGGGTCTTATTCGGATTTTTAGTAATCCGAATATGACCTTAATCGGGTTATGGCAATCGGGTTAAGGCGTTTACATGACTCATACGTAATCGGAATATTGTCATTATTCCGATTAATACAGGAATATGGTGTGCATGTAAACGTAGTCAATGTTTTGTTAAGCTTAGCCAAATTCTTTATCCACAAAGCAAAATTCAGAAAGACCCCACCCATCTTCAAATGCTATCATAATGAAATTAAACTCTATGTTAAGTCCCTGAAAATGATGAATTCCAAATATGCTAAGAATTTATAATTATCATTAGGTAATATTCTGAACAGTGAAATGTCTTAAAAATAACACTTATATAGACACATTTCAAACTTCTACTATGGGTATATCTGATTTATTCTGTACATTGTAATTTATATTTTTGTTGCTGTTATTTTTGTACATTTTTATTATTTTCCTCCCATAATCTCTCAAGTACTCATGTATCATGCATTATTTAATGATTAATTTATTTATATTTTTTTAACTGTGTCCTTCTCTTTTATGTGTGTTTAAAACGATGTACTCTTGGAATGTAAATGTTGTATTGCAATGAGAGCCTTATTGTTAAGATATAATTTTCGAATACAATCAAAAAACAAACAAAAAAATGTCCGGGAGAGGCGCTTATCAAAAGACGAAGTGTCAGTTAACAACAGCGGCTTCTGTCCTGTCGATTGTCGCACACAAATACTCGCACACGTGTCGATCTGGAAATCGGAGCGCCCTTGCAGTAACTCAAAAACCCCCCCCAATATATTGTACGGTTGGAATTATGCATTCAAATTTAAGAATAAGTACGATGAAATACGTGTTAAAAACAAGCCTCTCTCTCTCTGACTCTCTCTCTCTCCCTTTCTCTCTCTCTCCCTCTCTCTCTCTGACTCTCTGTCTGTCTGTCTCTCTCTCTCTCTCTCTCTCTCTCTCTCTCTCTCTCCCTCTCCCTCTCTATCTCTCTCTCTCTGCCTCTCCCTCTGTCTCTCCCTCCCTCTCTCTCTATCTCTCTCTCTGTCTCTCTCTGACTCCCTCTCTCTCTCTCTCTCTGACTCCCTCCCTCTCTCTCTATCTCTCTCTCTCTCTCTCTCTCTCTCTCTCTCTCTCTGACTCTCTCTCTCTCCCTCTCTCTTTCTCTCTCTCTGTCTCGTATATACAGTGGGGTCCAAAAGTCTGAGTCCACGACCAAGTTCAGTTTGTTTTCATCGTTCATCAAAAACGAACACAAAATTTTTACTCAGGAGAACAAGTTGACCTCCGACTACTTCACTGAGCAGTCCGGGAGAGGCGCTTATCAAAAGACGACGTGTCACTGTCCTGTCGATTGTTGCAGACAAATACTCGCACACGTGTCGATGTGGAAAACGGAGCGCCCTTACAGTAACTAAAAAAACCAAATATATTGTACGGTTTGAATTATGCATTAAAAGAATAAGTACGATGGATTACGTGATTAAAACGCGCCTTACTTAAAGCAGCCCTCTCCCACCCGCCTATTTCTATGGGCTCAAATTAATGCCAAAAGTATTTCGTATCTGTAAGCAATGACTTGTGCTTGCAACTTATAGTTTGTGTTTGAACACACTGAAATAAAACATTTTGTACTTGTAACCAGTGACTTGAGCTTGTAACTTGTGGTCCGTGTGGTTTGTACTTTACCATTTGTGAACAGAAATAGTAGGAATGGAAAACAGTATTTACTGCTACAGATTCGCCTACAGGGTCCTAGTTTACCTGCGTGGTTGCTCCTAGCACCTAAGAACTGTACTTCCCACTATAGGTGGTGGCTAGGGTGGCTTTCAGCTAAACTGTTCTTGACTACGGTTAACACTTTGTTGTACGTCGCTCTGGATAAGAGCGTCTGCCAAATGCCTGTAATGTAATGTAATGTAATGTAATGTAAAAAGCGTCTGAGTAAACACCCGCTCGATTAGCGCTTCGGCACAATTCCAAGGAGGAGGGGAGAGCGGTGATCTTATTTGGCGCGCTTATCTCCCTACCCTCCTCCCCCCCCCAACGGCCGCCCTCCCAACGGCCGGCGTCCGCGCGCTCTAATCCCGTTGCCGCTCGATCGCGTCGCGTCGCGTCGCGTCGCGGGTAAAGTGCCCCGCAGAGACCCCGTAATTGGTGCGCCGGAGCAAATTAGATTGCCGCCTCGCCGCTGTGTTTAGTAAAAAGAGCAAGAGTAATGTCCCTTTCCGCTGAGTCCTCGTCGGGTGAGGAAGAAAGCGCACGGACCGACCTGTCTCTCTCTCGTATCCCCCTCGTGACCTGTCTCTCTCTCGTAACCCCCTCGTAAAAACGAAAAGCCGGCGCAATTTGAGAATGGTCACTGCTGCGCAAGGTATGGACAGTGCCCCGGCCCGGCGAACGTCTGTCTGTGTTTTAAAGTGCGCGATGCGTGCGCGCGACCTCTCAGCACGCCGCCGAGACCTGATTATTAAAGAGGCGGAAATCGGCGAATGGTCCAGTGTTTGTGTGTGTGTGTGTGTGTGTGTGTGTGTGTGTGTGTGTGTGTGTGTGTGTGTATAGTGTGTGTGTGCATTACATTACATTACAGGCATTTAGCAGACGCTCTTATCCAGAGCGACTTAGTTTACATTTCTGTAATGTAGAAAGTGTGTGTGTGTGTGAGAGAGTGTGAGTGAATGTGTGAGAGTGTGTGTACATGTGTATGTGTGTGTGTGTGTGTGTGTGTGTGTGTGTGTGTGTGTGTGTGTGAGTGTGTGTGTGTGTGTGTGCGTGGGTGTGTGTGTGTGTGTGTGTGTGTGTGTGTGTGTGTGTGTGTGTGCGTGGGTGTGTGTGTGTGTGTGTGTGTGTGTATACACATCGCCCGTGCAGCAAAAACAGCAGAGCTGCGTGTGAAGGCACTGATTGGACGGGAGGAAGTAACCCGTGAGGTCATCCCTCCTCACGGTCTCTGTGGACAGAAGCAGCTGGACTCCGTCAGCTCATTTACGGCCCCCGCCGCTAATTTACGGCCCGGACGACACTGATTTACGACCCCCCACGCCGCTCATTTACGGCACACACGCTCAGATTCACGCACCGTAATGGCAATCGCGCTCAAAACCAGCCAGATCAAAAAAACGATAAAAGACACGCAACTTCCAGCGCGCATAACAAACACACGTTCCAGCCACGCCAACGCCACATTATTCTCTCCAAAAAATGAATAATTTTTTGCCGCGTTTTGGCAGTTCGTTAGTGTGATATATATATATAACGGGAGAGAGAGGGGTTTTTTTCCCCCGCCGTAATTCCGTTCCGCGCGCGCGATCATAACTTCGTCCTCTTCGCGCGCTTCTTTTTGGACAGTTTGGATATGCGGCACCAATTACAGGGAGCGCGAATTTAATAACGAAAATAAATTCACGTCCTTTTCTTTTTCCTTCTTCTTTCTCTCGATGCTGAGCCTTTTATTCAGAACGAAATGTAAAAACATAACGAAGTCATCTTGTTTGGGGGGGGGTGGGGTTCTTGTTGGGTTAACGTGCATATTTTATTTAAAGAATGAAAGCAGAGCTACAGAAATGAACAAGCTGCACTCATTAGGGCCGGGCTAGAAAGTCCTAGAAAGTCAACACTAAGAGTTTAGAAATGAGGGCAAAAATACATTTGTGGGGCTGGCGGATAGCGTAGCGGTCTAACGCACAAGTATCTTGGCTGGTCCTGTACGAGTGTGAGCTGCCTATCAGGGACGCGGTTCATTACATTACATTACAGGCATTTGGCAGACGCTCTTATCCAGAGCGACGTACAACAAAGTGTTAACCGTAGCCAAGAACAGTTTAGCTGAAAGCCACCCTAGAGGGAAGTACAGTTCCAGCTGCTAGGAGCAACCACATAGTTAGACTAGGACCCTGTAGGTACATCTGTAGCCACAATTCAAAGGTAGCAATAAGTTTGAAACCTGAAATGGTGTATGTTATATATTACAATATTTTGTTGCTTATGTCATTGCTCTGTATTTAAAAATGAAAGCAGGGCTATAAAAAAGAACAAGCTGCACTCATTTCACCAGGCTAGGAAATCAACACTAAAATCTTAAAAAGGATGGGGGCGGCGGATAGCGCAGCGGTCTAACGCACCCGTATCTTGGCTGGTCCTTTACGAGTGTGAGCTGCCTATCACGACCGCGGTTTGAAACTTGACTGTACCAGACCGGCCCTGGTCATCAGCCCCGATCGGGGGCGGCGTTTGGCTGTCCGCCCCAGGGGGAGGGTTAGCCGGCTCGGGTCCGCCGTGAAGCACGTAAGGGAGTCTCCAGAACGTGGGTGGGGGTGAATTCCGTCTCGAAGCAAGCAGAGTTCGCTGCCCTCTGAGAATTAGCTTGCCTCTTAGAGACAAGCGGTGGACTCATGTGGGGAGGGTAAATCTAAATAAATAGAGGGTGTAATTGGCCACTAAATTGGGAGAAACAATGGTGAGATTCTGCATGCGTGTGAACCAGTGGAGCTCTGGGGGTATACAACAGTGGGACACTTTAAATTGTGGAGAAATGGACACTAGTTTAAATTGTGGTCCAAAAAAGATAAATTATTGAGAATTACTACATTTTGCGGAGCATTTAAATTTTCCAGCTTTTCTAGCATTTACGGCACTGGTTTATCATTGCACCAGGCGCTCCGAGGGGCGCAAAATGTAAGGTTTTTTTCATTTCTCGCGCACCCCCGTGCATCTCGACAGAAAATGGGGCGCCGTTACATGCCTCGCACCACCGGACCTTGGCTTGAGGCCATTTTATCTACCTGGACCTCTTTGAATTTTACTTGAAGACCCCTGGTCTAGTGGTTTCAACGTCCGACGCTGGCCACGGCGACCGGGGTTCGATTCCCCGTCGCGCCAGAGTCAGCTCTGGCCGGGAGTGCCACTAGGGGGCGGCGATTGGCTGTCCGCCCCAGGGAGCGGGGAGGGAATCCGACACAGGTTGCTGCACACAGGAGTGGTTCTGGGGTGCCGGAATTACAGTCGACAGCACGACGAGTGCCATCTCGGATGAGGCAGCGCTTCGCCATTGTCACTGTCGGTCACAGGGCTATGGCAGCAAACTACGAGGGAGGGGATTGAACTTGGCACAGCGGGAGTAATTGGGAGAAAAACGGTTTAAAATTGGAAAAATACATTTAAGATGAAAAAATAGTGAATAAATGACCCGTTATTATCCATCCACCACCACCTGAGTTTCAGATCCTGATGACTTACTAGGCACTCTAATTACAAGGCTGTTAGCAGTCTGCTTCTACAGCATACCTGCCAGGGGCAAGAACAAGTGTGGTGTAATCTCTTTTTAATCTTTATTTTTCCTTGCGTTAGTTTTCGTCAAAGAGTACCCATTTTTTTAATACACTGCCCATCCCCCAAAAAAGTCACACACTCTAATATTTAGTTGGACCGCCTTTAGCTTTGATTACGGCACGCATTCGCCGTGGCATCGTTTCGATAAGCTTCTGCAATGTCACAACATTTATTTCCGTCCAGAGTTGCATACATTTTTCGTCAAGATCTTGTACTGGTGATGGGAGAGTCGGACCGCTGCACAAAGTCTTCTCCAGTACATCCCAAAGATTCTCAATGGGGTTAAGGTCTGGACTCTGTGGTGGCCAATCCATGATGTCTCATGCTCCCTGAACCACTTGTTCACAATTTGAGCCCGATGAATCGTGGCATTGTCATCTTGGAATATGCCCGTGCCATCAGGGAAGAAAAATCCATTGATGGAAAAACCTGGTCATTCAGTATATTCAGGTAGTCAGCTGACCTCATTCTTTGGGCACATAACGTTGCTGAACCTAGACCTGACCAACTGCAGCAACCCCAGATCTTGACTACGGTTAACACTTTGTTGTACGTCGCTCTGGATAAGAGCGTCTGCCAAATGCCTGTAATGTAATGCAATGTAATGCCTCTGGGCCAGATGACCCGTTTCCCCCCCCACCTCTTCTAAAAAACACCTTCCCTGATCCCCCTCTCTCTCTCTCTCTCGCTCTCTGTCCACGGGGAGGAGGTCTGCATCCTGTACGTGTACTCAGAGGAATAAATCCTGACACAAAGCACAAACGCGATGAATAAAGCGCTTACGCGCGAGACACTTTAACGACACCACGACCCTCTCGCCCTGCCGTCGCGAGCCACGGGGGGGGGGGTGAGGGACGGTATTCCCGCCGACCGATCTTTCGCGGGTTTTTAAAACCACACGGGGCGAGCCCAAATGAAGCGACCCTTCATTGCGCTCCTCGACAATATCGCGTAATCAATAAGCAATTTCGCTGCGGACCGCGACGTTTTACGGCCTTTTAATGAGCCATCAGCAGGGGTAACAATAACCGCAGGTCCATAGAGGCGAGCTGACACGTCGTTAGAGGGGAAAGAGGAGAAGCCTTTCGATAGTTTGTGTTAGGGATCAGAATGGGACGGCCGTTCGCAGGTCACGCCTCGGGGAATATGGAAACAAGTTATTTTAATCACTCTGTGTTCTGGGATTTGCTTTTGGCTGGTTTCAGGGCGGTTTGACAGGGGGCAGGTGGATCTTAGGCGTTATGGAGAGATGCTACCTTAACTTTGTAGGAACAAAGCGTTGAGCTGCGTTAAAACCCACCTCTTCAGACTCCACTACCACTGATCACTGTCCATCTAGTCAATCTGTCGTCGCCACTGTTTACTTGTTCTACATTATAAAAACAAAAACAAAAAACACACAAACCTTTTCCTTCCCAGTGTTACAGGTATGGTACACAGCTGCCTGTAACGATGTCTATCACTGTATTACTGCACTGATCTTGTGCACTAACTATGATTGTCCCTACCATGTATTAATGCACATCTTGTAAGTCGCTCTGGATAAGAGCATCTGCTAAATGCTTAAAATGTAAAATGACGTTGCTCGTTCCTCATCGAGATGGGCGAGGCGTTCGCTAAAATGAACAACGATTTAAAGTAAATACATTTTTTAAAAGGCTTGCTTGGTATGTCTCGCATATTTTGCAGGGTGAATATAGTAACATTTGCCTTCCTGAGGCACGCTGAAATTATTATTTTTAGGGTTTTTTGTCTAATTTTGTTTTCGTCGTTCTGTGTGGCTCAGTAGGTAGAGCGTGGCGTTGGCAATGCTTAGGTTGTGGGTTCGATTCCCATTGGGACCACATGTACTGAAAAATGTATGTATTCATTACTGTATAATATATCATAATAAGAATTACTGTAAGTCGCTTTGGATAAAAGCGTCTGCTAAATGGCATATATTATTATTGTATAATATTTTGTGATCATACTTTTTTAGATTCCTGTTACTTCAAGGATTCGTACAGATACACAGGATTATGAGAGATAAACAAATACAAATATAAACATAATATAAACAAATAAACAACATCAAACAAAAGGACACTATGTATCCCTGCTTAGTTAAAAAAAAATATAATAATAATTAATAAACCTTTTCCTTCCCAGTGTTACAGGTATGGTACACAGCTGCCTACAATGATATGTGTATCGCTGTATTACTGCACTGATCTCGTGCGCTAACTATGATTGATCTTACCATGTATTAATGCGCATCTTGTAAATCGCTCTGTAAAATGTAAATCCAGAACGTGGGTGGGCGAATTCCGTTTCGAAGGAAGCGGAGTTCGCTGCCCTCAGATAATTCATTTGTCTCGCAGAGACGAGCGGCAAACTCGCGTGGGGAGGGCAAATCTAAATAAATAGGGTATAACTGGGCACTAAACTGGGAGAAAAACTGGAAAAAACTGAAACAAACAAACAAAAAAAAAACAGTTCCCTAACCACTACCCCATTTTAAAGTGGATCACATTTACATTTTAAGCATTTAGCAGGCGTTCTTATCCAGAGCGACTTACAAGATGTGCATTAATACATGGTAGGAACAATCATAGTTAGCGCACGAGATCAGTGCAGTAATACAGGGATAGACATCATTGCAGGCATCTGCGTACCATACCTGTAACACTGGGAAGGAAAAGGTTAGTAAATTATTATTATTATTATTATTTTATTAAATGGAGTAAGCAGGGGTATATAGTGTTGAGCAAGTAGGCAGTGGTGACGACAATTGGCTAGATGTACAGAGTTCAGTGGTAGTGGAGTCTGAAGAGGTGGGTTTTGAGTCTCTTGCGGAAAGATCGGATCAATCGGAGTGCTACGTTTTTGGCAGTTAAATTTGGCAGTTACATTTAAATGAACTCATATTGTCTCCCAGCCAGTAAAGCCCCATCCATCCAAGCTCTCTCTGTCCCATAAACACAGAGCAGAGGAAAGGGGTTTAATAAAGAACTTTAACAAGGAGTTGTAAATATGTGTGACCAATGTCTGGAGCGCGAACAGTGGATTTAACCCACTCAAGCAGGTCGGGCTGGCAGTGTAGTGTAATGGTTAGGGGGGAGCTGGGCTTGTAACTCAGAGGTTGCAGGTTCAATCCCCAGGTGGGGCACTGCTGTTGTACCCTTCAGCTAAAGGTACTTAACCTGAATTGCTTCAGTAATTATAAAATGTATATTCAGCTGTATAGATGGATTGTATGGAAACTGTGTAAGTCGCTC
>JAINUG010000484.1:85000-90000 GCA_029706075.1 Aldrovandia affinis
TCCTGGGTGCTAGGAGCAACCACATAGTTAAACTAGGACCCTGTAGGTAGATCTGTAGCCACGATTCAAAGGTAATTATTTTACTCAGAATTAACTGAGATTACATTACAAGCATTTAGCAGACGCTCTTATCCAGGGCACGACTTACAGTTTACATTTCTTTACAATCCATTTATACAGCTGGATATTTTACTGAAGCAATTCAGGTTAAGTATCTTTAGCTCAAGGGTACAATGGCAGTGCCCCACCTGGGGATTGAACCTGCAACCTTAACGTTACAAGCCCAGTTCACTAACCATTATACCACACTGCCACCTAACTTTTTGAACAGTTCACAGATAAAACAAAAATTTCACATACCCTTTATATTTTAACTGACTTAAACATCCAAGGCAAATATTCTGCAGTCGTTACAAGTATAAAATGTGTTCTCATTTCTCTGTTTTTATATCATAATGCGTATAGAGATGTTTAACTTATTTTTAATGGAGAAATCATTAGTAAACATTAGTAAGTAAGGAAGTAAATGTTATTTATATAGCACTTCAACAACAGGGGTCGCAAAGTACTTCACAAAGTGCAGATAAAACAGCTGAAAGTAGCACACACACACACACACACACACACACACACACACACACACACACTCACAAACACTCTCTCTCACACACGCACACACACACACACACAAACACACCCCCCCTCAGTACAGTGACAAAACAAAAATATCCAATTGTTTCTGTAGATAAAGATTTGACTCATAAAACAGCAAAGCATAAAAACATAAACTTAAAAAAGATAAAGAGACAGTACAGTGACTGAACAAAAATATCAATTGTTTCTCTGGATTTGACTCTTAGGGCTAAAAGTGACTGTATTAAAGATTTCACCCTGAGTGGCAGATTCTAGTCTCTGCCCACGTGACTGTATTAAAACCTCCTTAGATTCTAGTCTAATACCCACGCGTAAAAAGCCTCCTTATCTCTCCGCTTTAACCGATTTCTGAAGTAGCCGCAGAGAATATACGAGAGCGCTTTACTTTCGAGCCCTGAGATTTACTCAGAGAATATCTATTTAGCTTGTTGTTTTTGTCCAGACCATCCAAATTGGCTGTGTCAAAGTGTGTGTGTGTGTGTGTGTGTTTTTGTGTGTGTGTGTGAGAGAATATTTGTCATCTATTTAGCTTGTTGTTTTTTTCCAGACATTTTACATTTTACATTTAAAAGTGGCTGTGTCAAAGTTTGTGTGTGTAAGAGCAATGTGTAGTTGGCGCACAAGATCAGTGCAGTAATACAGCAAAAGACATCATTGCAGAGTGTGTGTGTGTGTAACATTGTGAGAATATTTTTAAAAATATTTTTATTTTTTTTTATTTTTGTCCAGATCATCCAAAGTGGTAAGCAGTGGTCAAAGATTGACTAGATGGACAGTGTTCAGTGGTAGTGTGTGTCAGACCATCCAAAGTGGCTGTGTCAAAGTTTGTGTGTGTGTGTGAGTGTGTGTGTGTGTGTGTGTGTGTGAGTGAGTGTGTGTGTGTGTGTGTGTGCGTGTGTGTTTGTGTGTGTGCGTGAGTGTGTGTGTGTGAGTGAGTGAGAATATTTGTCATCTATTTAGCTTGTTGTCTTTGTGCAGACCATCCAAATTGACACACAAGGGCTACTAATTTAGTGTGATGCACTAAACCCGCTTATTGCCGCAGTAAGGAGTGGACACCAATGGCGGCTGAAATAAACGGGAGAATTACAGCGCACTGGATCCAGCTGACGAACCGACGGCGAAAGAAAAAGCGCGCGCGAGTGTAAACTCAGCGCCTATGACGACTATCGCGAGCAGAAGTACACCTCCATCATTCCGAAGCGCTGGTCATAAGCGGCTATGATTGGCTCAAAGAGTCACGGGTCAGTGTCAATACCGCGCGGCGTGTAGCCGTTGGCGTTGCTAAGCTACGAGGCAGGTTTGGGCGGGATAGAAATGTGTAGCACTTGTGGTGTTGACAACTATGCTGCTTACTTTTTTACAAAAACACTTTTAATATTTGTATAATAAAGATTTGTTGTCCACATACGGCTCCAAAAAAGTAACAAAAACAACTTTAGTATTTGGTTAATAAAGATTTCTATTATTAAAATGTAATTCTTTCATCTACCTTTTTTTTTAACAAAAACTCACTTTTAGTATTTGGTTAATAAAGATTTACTATTATTAAAATGTATTTCTCACTTCTGATAGCTATACTACTTCAATTCACTTACTTTAAAAAAATAAAAACTCACTTTTAATATTTAAGACAATTTTAAGACTGACTATTATTAAAATCTGTTTGTCACTTCTGCTTGGACACCTTTCAAAGCTATAGTTAAATTATTTTAAAATAAGTGTGACATAATTTTCATGTGACAGGACTAAACGAAGTGCAATAAGGCAAAACAAAATACTTTAATAAAACAATATACCTTAATAAGCTGATGTGACCTGTTCGACACAACCCCAAACACCACACAGATGAAGGGTCTGATTTGACTTCACTTTATAAAATCTTCACGCTGTGAATTAAATCATTAGGCTACTGCACAGCAGCACAGACAGACAACAATGAACGAAATACAATGAACACGATTTCTGTTGCCGTACAAAATTCAATTTATGTCCTTACATCTTTGAACTTGAGCTTTGAAATACCAACCTTCTGTACCAAACATACGAATAAACATTCCTGGTGTCTATATGCAGATTATTTAAGAACTATAAATTTAAGAACTATAATCCATATATATATATATAATGGTTTTCTAAAAGTTATTATTATTAGCCTATTTAGATATTCTGATATATATATTTAATGGTTTTCTAAATGTTATTATGAATGAGCTGTCTTTTGTTAATTTCAGTTCAGTTGTAATTGCGCAGCACAATGCGGAAGTAAAGCAGCGTTCGGGGGTTTCGAGCGCGAAAAGCAGCGCGCGCTCATTCTCCACGCGCGGGAAAACTGTTGCATTCTGAATCAGCTGGCTCCGAGAGTCACCGCGATAAAGTTGGCCGAAAGGAAAAGTTGACCGAATTTTAAAAACGCCGTTTTATGTGCACTTTGACACTGAAACTCATTCTACAGGTGTAACAGATGTCAAATGTGGAAAGAGCTGGAGCTGTGGATCAACTAGCTAGCTCCCAATACCGCAAGAATACACAGTCAGAGACCAAAAGAGAGAAGTTGTCCGCCTCCTCCTTTGACAAATAATTAAAAATACACAACGCAGACAGACAGGCATAACAACCACACGATCTTGTGCCTATTTTGTGCTCTCAGTTAATAATAATAATAATAATAATAATAATAATAATGATTTTTATTTATACAGGACACTTTAAAATACAGAGAAATCTCAAGGCGCTTTACAACAGATACCATTTAACAACAACATAACTCTTCCATAAATTATCACTATATCAGCACACTGATATTTGCACATTCCAAGAGCAACATCTCTCCACCAGACTCCAATTACATCGAGCACCAGAATCCAGAATCCAGCAACAACATTGAAAGATACAAAAGTAAAATTAATCACAACTCACTCTCTGCGATCGAGACTTCTGACCAAACTGAACTTTATGGTAAATCACAATGCTGGAACAGCAACAAAACCACAAACACAGTGACACTGTCGTATGTAAATATACCACAATGTGCTTACAGACAAGTTTGGGGAAAAAAGGGAAGGAGCATTCTTGAAAAGTTGTGATCCACACTGCACAACAAAAACACTGCTATCAGCATCACAGCTCAGCCTACCATCATTACATTACAGGCATTTAAGACGGTCTTATCCAGAGTGACTTACACAGTTTACATTTACATTTACATTACAGGCATTTAGCAGACACTCTTATCCAGAGCAACTCACACAGTTTACATTTCTTTACAATCCATTTATACAGCTGGATAATTTTACTGAAGCAATTCAGGTTAAGTACCTTTAGCTCAAGGGTACAACAGCAGTGCCCCCACCTGGGAATTGAACCAGCAATCTCTGAGTTACAAGCCCAGCTCCTAACCATTATACCACACTGCCACCAATAGAACCCCAATGCTTACTTTTACTTAGACTTAGACTTTGTTGACATCTAGCAGACGCTCTTATCCAGAGCGACTTACACAGTTTACATTTCTTGCATACGATCCATCTATACAGCTGGATATTTTACTGAAGCAATTCAGGTTAAGTGCCTTTAGCTCAAGGGTACAACAGCAGTGCCCCACCTGGGAATAGAACCAACAACCTCTGAGGTACAAGCCCAGCTCCCTAACCATTACACTACACTGCTGCCATATACTCCCAGCGTTGCTTTAAATGATGCTTTCATGACACGATACGATACGATGGGACTGTTAACTCCAGTTTCCTGTTAACGGTATTTTTGCAGGATCTACACAGTCACAGTGGCACATCTGCACAGGAACACATTCTATAGGATCACAGAAACGCAGTCTATAGGAGCACAGAAACGCAGTCTATAGGATCACAGAAAAGCAGTCTATAGGAGCACAGAAATGCAGTCTATAGGAGCACAGAAACGCAGTCTATAGGAGTGGCGCAGTCTATAGGAGCACAGAAACACAGTCTATAGGATCACAGGAACGCAGTCTATAGGATCACAGGAAGACATTCTATAGGAGCACAGGAAAGATGACCAGGGCTCCACATCAAACAGCACAGTGGATAAACAGCCTCCTGGAATTCCTTTAAATGATGATGGTTTTATGACATGACATGACATGTCTCTAGTCTCTAGTCTTTTACTCTAGTTTCCTGCTAATAGTAATGTCCCCACCCTGATGAGATGGGACATGTTCTACACAGCACAGAGACACAGAGACACACAGACACAGAGACACAGAGACACAGACACACAGACACACAGAGACACAGAACACACAGACAACACACACAGAGACACACAGATACAGAGACACACAGAGACACACACACACACAGACACAC
>JAINUG010000484.1:97500-100000 GCA_029706075.1 Aldrovandia affinis
TGTGCAGCACCCACCTGGGTGAACAAACTCACCTCAACCAGCACCAATGTGCAGCACCCACCTGGGTGAACAAACTCACCTCAACCAGCACCAATGTGCAGCACCCACCTGGGTGAACAAACTCACCTCAACCAGCACCAATGTGCAGCACCCACCTGGGTGAACAAACTCACCTCAACCAGCACCCAATGTGCAGCACCCACCTGGGTGAACAAACTCACCTCAACCAGCACCAATGTGCAGCCCCACCTGGGTGAACAAACTCACCTCAACCAGCACCAATGTGCAGCACCCACTTGGGTGAACAAACTCACCTCAACCAGCACCAATGTGCAGCACCCACCTGGGTGAACAAACTCACCTCAACCAGCACCAATGTGCACCCAGGTGGGTGAACAAACTCACCTCAACCAGCACCAATGTGCAGCACCCACCTGGGTGAACAAACTCACCTCAACCAGCACCAATGTGCAGCACCCACCTGGGTGAACAAACTCACCTAAACCAGCACCAATGTGCAGCACCCACCTGGGTGAACAAACTCACCTCAACCAGCACCAATGTGCAGCACCCACCTGGGTGAACAAACTCACCTCAACCAGCACCAATGTGCAGCACCCACCTGGGTGAACAAACTCACCTCAACCAGCACCAATGTGCAGCACCCACCTGGGTGAACAAACTCACCTCAACCAGCACCAATGTGCAGCACCCACCTGGGTGAACAAACTCACCTCAACCAGCACCAATGTGCAGCACCCACCTGGGTGAACAAACTCACCTCAACCAGCACCCAATGTGCAGCACCCACCTGGGTGAACAAACTCACCTCAACCAGTACCAATGTGCAGCACCCACCTGGGTGAACAAACTCACCTCAACCAGCACCAATGTGCAGCACCCACCTGGGTGAACAAACTCACCTCAACGAGCACCAATGTGCAGCACCCACCTGGGTGAACAAACTCACCTCAACCAGCACCAATGTGCAGCACCCACCTGGGTGAACAAACTCACCTCAACCAGAACCAATGTGCAGCACCCACCTGGGTGAACAAACTCACCTCAACCAGCACCAATGTGCAGCACCCACCTGGGTGAACAAACTCACCTCAACCAGCACCAATGTGCAGCACCCACCTGGGTGAACAAACTCACCTTAACCAGCACCAATGTGCAGCACCCACCTGGGTGAACAAACTCACCTCAACCAGCACCAATGTGCAGCACCCACCTGGGTGAACAAACTCACCTCAACCAGCACCAATGTGCAGCACCCACCTGGGTGAACAAACTCACCTCAACCAGCACCAATGTGCAGCACCCACCTGGGTGAACAAACTCACCTCAACCAGCACCAATGTGCAGCACCCACCTGGGTGAACAAACTCACCTCAACCAGCACCAATGTGCAGCACCCACCTGGGTGAACAAACTCACCTCAACCAGCACCAATGTGCAGCACCCACCTGGGTGAACAAACTCACCTCAACCAGCACCCAATGTGCAGCACCCACCTGGGTGAACAAACTCACCTCAACCAGCACCAATGTGCAGCCCCACCTGGGTGAACAAACTCACCTCAACCAGCACCAATGTGCAGCACCCACTTGGGTGAACAAACTCACCTCAACCAGCACCAATGTGCAGCACCCACCTGGGTGAACAAACTCACCTCAACCAGCACCAATGTGCAGCACCCACCTGGGTGAACAAACTCACCTCAACCAGCACCAATGTGCAGCACCCACCTGGGTGAACAAACTCACCTCAACCAGCACCAATGTGCAGCACCCACCTGGGTGAACAAACTCACCTCAACCAGCACCAATGTGCAGCACCCACCTGGGTGAACAAACTCACCTCAACCAGCACCAATGTGCAGCACCCACCTGGGTGAACAAACTCACCTCAACCAGCACCAATGTGCAGCACCCACCTGGGTGAACAAACTCACCTCAACCAGCACCAATGTGCAGCACCCACCTGGGTGAACAAACTCACCTCAACCAGCACCAATGTGCAGCACCCACCTGGGTGAACAAACTCACCTCAACCAGCACCAATGTGCAGCACCCACCTGGGTGAACAAACTCACCTCAACCAGCACCCAATGTGCAGCACCCACCTGGGTGAACAAACTCACCTCAACCAGTACCAATGTGCAGCACCCACCTGGGTGAACAAACTCACCTCAACCAGCACCAATGTGCAGCACCCACCTGGGTGAACAAACTCACCTCAACCAGCACCAATGTGCAGCACACACCTGGGTGAACAAACTCACCTCAACCAGCACCAATGTGCAGCACCCACTTGGGTGAACAAACTCACCTCAACCAGCACCAATGTGCAGCACCCACCTGGGTGAACAAACTCACCTCAACCAGCACCAATGTGCAGCACCCACCTGGGTGAACAAACTCACCTCAACCAGCAGCAATGTGCAGCACCCACCTGGGTGAACAAACTCACCTCAACCAGCACCAATGTGCAGCAC
>JAINUG010000484.1:107500-112500 GCA_029706075.1 Aldrovandia affinis
AGATGGCAGTGATTCCGCGGTGCTGACCGATTGGTGTTACAAACATGGCCAATGGCAGGACTGGACAAACAAACACGGCCAATCACAGGACTGAACCTTACAAACAACAGCCAATCACAGGACTGAACCTTACAAACACGGCCAATGGCAGGACTGGACCTTACAAACACAGCCAATGGCAGGACTGGACCTTACAAACACGGCCAATGGCAGGACTGGACCTTACAAACACGGCCAATCACAGCACCCCATCAACAGATCCATTATTCTGAGTGACAGTCAGAGGTGTGGACCCGAGACATTGTGACTTGGACTCGAGTTGACTCGGGTCACTGTTTTGATGACTTGGGACTTGCTTGAGACTTGGAACTGGCCTTGTAACTCAGAGGTTGCAGGTTCAATTCCCAGATGGGGGCACTGCTGTTGTACCCTTGAGCTAAAGGTACTTCACCTGAATTGCTTCAGTAAAAATATCCAGCTGTATAAATGGATTGTATGCAAAGAAATGTAAACTGTGTAAATCTCTCTGGATAAGAGCGTTTGCTAAATGCCTAAAATGTAAATGTAAAATGTAAATGTGAATGAGTCAAAAAAATTATTATTCTTTTTTTTAAATTCGATGTAAAAGCATGGCACTTCCTGTCCCATACATTGACTTAGTTTTACCACTTCTAGCTGAAAACAGATTTATATATATGTATGTATATATAAAAGAAACATTTGCAACGTTGCTTATTCATCTTTTGAATAGGAGGTACCAACGCCGCGCGTAAACTGGGAGTGTTGATCTAATTTGTCCGCTGTCGCTTGCCGTACTTGTAGTTTTTCCCCTGCCTCCGGAGGAAGGGCTTTTGCGTTCAATGTTTTTGGAGGGGAAGTCCGTACCGCGCCAACAGAAGAAGCGAACAATGGCTCATCAAAGCGTCCAGAATGTCACCCTTTCTTTAACGTTGCCGATATCCTGCCAGATTTGTCTCGGAAAGGTAGACTACCTACTTTATTTGGATTTACCGTGACATACATTGAGATCGATCGCGAGAAAAAGTTGTTCTTTTAATACTTGCTAACTGTTAGCCAGCTCGCTCGCTACCTAGCTAGCTGGTCGCCACGGAAACAGTAGGAATAATAGTTTGCTTGCCGGTCGCTAAACGCTCGCAGCTAGCTTGCTAACTAGTTTACCAGTTCAAGCTAAGCAAGTTGTTTTAAGACTACAAGTAACCTTGGTAACGCTAGTGCACATTGTTTTTAGCGAAACTACCACTTCGGCTACCTGTTCAATGTTGCGGATTGATAGTTTTCTAGACACATTTAGCCATTATTTTATAACCCGACTCTGTTCTGTTTGTAGCTGGATAGAAATCGTCACCAGTTTTCGGTTCTACTCTATCTACCAATGGGGATAAATAAAGTTGATCTTATTTTATCTTACTGGTTCGGTTCTAAATGTTTCCCATGCTCGATAAACAAACTGCCTTTTTAACCGGGTTTTGTTTCCGCCCAGCTGAGAGACTTTAACCCGTTATGTTGGATGGAGATCGTGAACAGTTCTCTACTCTCTCTGTTTCAGGAGAACGGTATATTTACGGTATATTTCCATCCAGCTACAAAACAGAACGCGTTAAATCGGGTTATAAAACAATCTGTAAATGTGGCTCTAAAACTATAATAATAATAATACATTTTATTTGTTATGCGCCTTTCAAGAAACCCAAGGTCGCAGTACAGTGGGAGGAGTAGATAAAAGTGACATAAAACATACATTTAAGCAGATACAAGCACAACAGAACGGAGACAACACAGGAACCACAGAAACTAAACAAAAGTTTTAGAAAACAGATGAGTTTTGAGGGCGGCTTTGAAACTGTCCAGTCTATGCACTAGTCTCTGTGACTCTGTGTGAGTCTGTGTGTCTCTGTGTGACTCTGTGTGTCTCTGTGTCTCTCTCTCTCTGTGTTTCTGTGTCTCTGTGTCTCTGTCACTGTCTCTGTCTCTCTCTCTCTCTCTGTGTCTCTGTCTGTGTGACTGTGTGTCTCTGTGTCTCTGTGTTTCTGTGTTCCTGTGTGTCTGTAGACTGTGTGTCTCTGTGTGTCCAGCTACAAAACAGAACGGGTTAAGTCGGGTTATAAAACAATCTGTAAATGTGGCTCTAAAACTATGCATCCGCAACTTTGGACAGGCAGCCGAGACGTGCTAGTTTCGCTAAAAATGTGCACTAGCGTCACCAAGGTTACTTGTCGTTTTAAAACAACTTCAGGGTGCATCTCTCCCCGTAATCCGGTTTTTGTTTTAATTTAGGGACGTAGTTGCTTAGTTTTACACATGTCTACTTGTTTATGTATTGTATTAGGCTTAGGCATTATTTTCTGCATTGATTGTTTTATTGCTGCCTTTGAATTGTGGCTACAGATCTACCTACAGGGTCCTAGTTTAAGATAAGATAAGATAAGATCAACTTTATTTATCCCCATTGGGGTGTCACACACAAAGCTCCAGTATACACATATGTATTGTATTGTATTGTCCTGGAGCTTTGTGTGTGACACAGAATTCCCCAATGATAAATAAAGTTGATCTTATCTTATCTTATCTTAAACTAGGACCCTGTAGGTAAATCAATAGGTAAATAAATACAATACATTAACTATGTGGTTGCTCCTAGCACCCAGGAACTGTACTTCCCACTAGGGTGGCTTTCAGCAAAACTGTTCTTGACTACAGTTAACACTTTGTTGTACATCTCTCTGGATAAGAGCGTCTGCCAAATGCCTGTAATGTAATGTAATGTAATGTAACTTGCTTAGCTTGAACTGGCAAACTAGTAAGCAAGCACACTGCGAGTGTTTAGCGACCAGCAAGCAAACTATTATCCCTACTGTTTCCGTGGCGACCAGCTAGCTAGGTAGGTAGTCAAAGTCAAAGTGTTTTATTTGTCAAGTGCACAGTATAACACAAGGTCATTCTGAACAATGAAATTCTTGGGACATGGCAAGCAACAACTAAGTAGTGACCAATAGCAGAAATATACATAACAGAAAAACATTAAACATTAAACATTAAACAATTGTAGCAGTTACGGAAACCAGTAAAAATTGGGGGAATATAGACAGTAGAATAAGAGTTTTAAATATATAAATATAAAGTTATTTTATGGCCGCGTTATACTTGTATAATCTGTGATTTGATAATAAAACTACTTGACTTGACTTGACTAAAGTAGTGCCGATGGATATGTGCATTTAACAACCAAAACAGTAACAAGAGCTTAGAAAAAAAGTAAAAAGTGTAATAAAAATACAATACAATACAATACAATACAGTACAGTGCTAATATACAAATACAAATATACAAATACAGTACAGATAATGGTTATGTACACAGTTAAGGTGCAAGGAGTGTGCAAAAGAGCAGAGTAGAAGTCACAGTTAACGGCACAGTTAAAGTGGGAGTGTGCAAGTGAACAGGGGGATAGAGGAAGGGTTAGCAAGTATTAAAAGAACAACTTTTCCCGCGATCGATCTCAATGTATATCACGGTAAATGATAGTTTCAGGAGAATGTTTCTTATGTAGGTCTCAGGTTCAAATCCAGGCCGGGGGCCTTTCTGTGCGGAGTTTGCATGTTCTCCCGTGTCCGCGTGGGTTTCCTCCGGGTACTCCGGTTTCTTCCCACAGTCCAAAGACATGCACGTTAGGCTAATTGGAGAGTCTAAATTGCCCGTAGGTATGAGTGTGTGAGTGAATGGTGTGTGTGCCCTGCGATGGATTGGCGACCTGTCCAGGGTGTATTCCTGCCTCTCGCCCCGAACGCATGCTGGGATAGGCTCCAGTCCCCCGCGACCCTGACCAGGAATAAGCGGCTTAGATAATGGATGGATGGATGTTTCCTATGCTCGATTAACAAACTGCCTGTTTAACGGTTTTTGTTTCCGCCCAGGTCCGAGAACCCGTGATTTGTGGAAACTGTCACGTGTTCTGTTCGTTTTGCATCGAGCTGTGGCTCAACAAGACCAGCCAGTGCCCAACCTGTCGGATCCCCATCACCCCTGATAACCCGTGCCGAAAGATAATAGGTCAACTCCCCTCGCCAAACACATATACATGTACATTGTTTTCTGTTTACTTTATGTTCAAGTAAGATAGCCATCTTCACCTCTAGTTACATTACATTACATTACAGGCATTTGGCAGTGTGGTTCTGTGTGTCTCAGTAGGTAGAGTGTGGTTCTGTGTGTCTCAGTAGGTAGAGCATGGTTCTGTGTGTCTCAGTAGGTAGAGCGTGGTTCTGTGTGTCTCAGTAGGTAGAGCATGGTTCTGTGTGTCTCAGTAGGTAGAGCGTGGTTCTGTGTGTCTCAGTAGGTAGAGCGTGGTTCTGTGTGTCTCAGTAGGTAGAGCGTGGTTCTGTGTGGCTCAGTAGGTAGAGCGTGGTTCTGTGTGTCTCAGTAGGTAGAGCGTGGTTCTGTGTGGCTCAGTAGGTAGAGCGTGGTTCTGTGTGTCTCAGTAGGTAGAGCGTGGTTCTGTGTGGCTCAGTAGGTAGAGTGTGGTTCTGTATGCCTCAGTAGGTAGAGTGTGGTTCTGTGTGGCTCAGTAGGTAGAGTGTGGTTCTGTGTGGCTCAGTAGGTAGGCGTGGTTCTGTGTGTCTCAGGAGGTAGAGCATGGTTCTGTGTGGCTCAGTAGGTAGAGCGTGGTTCTGTGTGGCTCAGTAGGTAGAGCGTGGTTCTGTGTGTCTCAGTAGGTAGAGCGTGGTTCTGTGTGGCTCAGTAGGTAGAGCGTGGTTCTGTGTGTCTCAGTAGGTAGAGCGTGGTTCTGTGTGGCTCAGTAGGTAGAGCGTGGTTCTGTGTGTCTCAGTAGGTAGAGCGTGGTTCTGTGTGGCTCAGTAGGTAGAGTGTGGTTCTGTATGCCTCAGTAGGTAGAGTGTGGTTCTGTGTGGCTCAGTAGGTAGAGTGTGGTTCTGTGTGGCTCAGTAGGTAGAGCGTGGTTCTGTGTGTCTCAGGAGGTAGAGCA
>JAINUG010000484.1:117500-125000 GCA_029706075.1 Aldrovandia affinis
TCCCAAAGGCGAATAAATCTCTGCGCTCCCAAAACATCGATCTTGTCCGAGAGAACCTTCGCCTGAGAGCGGAAGTGGATAACAGGTCCCCTCAAAAGTAAGTACTGGTTTAAATTTGACGTTTCAGTGTGAAATAAAGGTTAAATAATTAAAAATCAGCAAATAGACTTAATTTATTGCAATTGGAACAGGTGCCGTAGATAAAACTGTACAATGTTCTGACTTGTTTGTCTGTTTTAAAGAGGCCACTCGCCTATCACGGTCGCGGTTCGAAACCCGACTGCACCAGACCGGTCCTGGTCATCAGCCCCAACTGGGGTGTGGTGTTTGGCTGTCCGTCCCAGGGGAGGGGGGAGGGTGAGCCGGCACGAACTCGCTGAGAAACACAAGTCTCCAGAACGTGTGTGGGGTGCCACCGGGCGGCGATTGGCTGTCCGCCCCAGGGGGGGTGGGAGGGACAGGATGTTCACTGCGCACAGGAGTGGCTCTGGAGTACCAGTGTTATGGTCGACAGCCTGGTGAGTTCCGGCTCGGAGGAGATGATACCTCGCCTTTGTCACTGCCGGTCAAAGGACTACGGCAGCGAACTCACATTGCGTGGGGGGATTGACTTGAAAATAGCGGGTGTAATTGGCTACCAAATGGGAAGAAAATGGGATGAAATCAGAAACAAATTCTTTTTAAAAAATATATATATTTTTTTAAATGACATACTGCCTGTAAAATAATTATCACATTATCCTGACACATTCTGTCCTGTCTCAGCTTACAGTAAGCAAGGCTACCAGTAGCCTACCTTACCAGTAGCCTAGTAGCCTTGCTTACTCTAAGCTGAGACTCGACACAATGTCAGGATAACAATATACGCCATTTAGCAGACGCTTTTATCCAAAGCGACTTACAGTAGTGAATGTATACATTTTTCAGTATATGTGGTCCCAGTGGGGATTGAACCCACAACCTAAGCGTTGCCAACGCTGTGCTCCACCTACTGAGACACAGAGAACCACGTGATAACAACGTGATAATTATTTTACAGGCAGTATGTCATTTTTACCACTTCGTTTACAGTACTCAACAGAAGAAAGACTTCTTTGCCAAGATTGCAAATCTCAAATTATCCATTCTTTGCATTTGTTGCTATGGCAATAATTATTAGGAAGCCCATTACCATACATGAGTGATTATTTTTTTTTTTTTTTTTTTTTTTGTCAGATATTTCCCAGTTTTTCTCCCAATTTGGTAGCCAGTTACATCTGGCCCTTGACGCTATGCACATCACCTGCACTCCTGACAGGGGACTCTACACCTGGGGCTTTGGCTTTCTCTGAAATTACAGCAAGTTAAACTCCACTTCTGCTGGTTTCGGGACAGAGCGTTGGTCCTTGCCCCCAAGGGGGGGAAAAGTAGACCAGCAAAAAAAAATGCTGACATACCACCAAAATATCCTAATGGGCCAGCTACGCATTACAACTTTCAAACGAGGCTGCATTCCTGCACAAATCCCAACCTCCATTTAGTCCCAAGCTTTCACACGTTGTGATTTTATTTGTAAATTGAAAAGTGGAACTTTGTGTGCACCTGCCGCCCTGCGACGGTATCCGTGACCGCTGACAACACCTCCCTCTCTCTCTCTCTCTCTCTCTCTCTCTCTCTCTTTCTCTCCCCCTCCCTCTCTCCCTCTCCCTCTCTCTCCTCTCTCCCCTCTCCCTCTCCCTCTCTCTTTCTCTCCCCCTCCCTCTCTCCCTCTCCCTCTCCCTCCCTCTCTCTCCCTCCCTCCCTCCCTCCCCCTCCCCCTCTCTCTCTCCCCCTCTCCCTCCCCTCTCTCCCCTCCCTCTCTCTCCCTCTCCCCCTCTCCCCCTCCACCTCCCTCTCCCTCTCCGTCTCCCTCTCTCCCCCTCCCTCTCTCTCCCCTTCTATCTCCCTCTCCCTCTCTCTCCCCCTCCACCTCCCTCTCCGTCTCCTCTCTCTCCCTCCCTCTCCCCTCCCTCTCCCTCTCTCCCCCTCCACCTCCCTCTCCGTCTCCCTCCCTCCCTCCCTCCCTCCCTCCTTCTCTCTTTCTCTCCCTCTCCCTCTCTCCCCCTCCCTCTCCCCCTCTCCCTCTCTCCCCCTCCTCCCCTCTCTCCCCCTCCCCTCCTCTCCTCTCCCTCTCTCCCCCTCCCTCTCCCCCTCTCCCCCTCCCCCTCCCTCCCTCTCCCCTCTCCCCCTCCCTCTCCCCCTCTCCCTCTCTCCCCCTCCCTCCCTCCCTCCCTCCCTCCCCCTCTCCCTCTCTCCCCCTCCCTCTCCCTCTCTCCCCCTCTCCCTCCCCCTCCCTCTCCCTCCCTCCCTCCCTCCCTCCCTCTCTCTCTCTCTCTCTCTCCCTCTCTCTCTCTCCCTCCCTCTCTCTCTCTCCCTCCCTCCCTCCCTCCCTCTCTCCCCCTCCTCCCCTCTCCCCTCTCTCTCCCTCCCTCTCTCCCCCTCTCCCTCCCCTCTCTCTCCCTCCCTCTCTCTCTCTCTCTCTCTCTCTCTCAGGTTCGGCCGGTACACCGTAGCGGCCCTGGAGGCGAAGATCACCCAGCACGAGCGGGACCTCCTGCACCTGCGGAGGGCGCTGGAGCGCAGCGACACGTACATCGAGGAGCTGGAGGCGCAGCTCTCCGCCAGGGCCGGAGCAGGAGGGGGGGGAGGCAGCGACGAGGAGGAGGAAGACGAGGAGGAAGGGGAAGGAGGAAGAGGAGGTGCGGAGAGGATCATAAGCATGAGGAGGAGTCTGAGCGCGATGGAGGAGGCGTCGGTGCAGACGGACCTCGACCTCGTGGTGGACGAGGTGGCCCCCTGCTCCTCCTGACCCCCCCCCTGCCCCCCCCTCCGGCCCCCTCCCCTCCACGCCCTCGTCCTCCTTCAGCGTGCTGAGTCTGGGCAGCCCCCGCGCCGTGGGGGGGGCGGGGGCGAGGAGGTCAGGGTTAGGGCCCCTCTCCTACCTCCGCAGGCTGAGCTTCGAGGAGTGCGGGGGGGTGGTGGTGGGGGGGAGGGGCAGGGGCGGGGGGGGGATCGGGCGGGGCGTCGCCCCGGGCAACAGGGTCGTCACGGTCCCCGACGCCCCCGGCAACGCGGAGTTCTGGGGGGCGTGCCGACGAACCGCCCTCGACCCGCCGTCTGAGGGAGGAGTTTGCCCTGTACGTATAATCCTCTACTGTATTACCCGTAATCATACACTACATTACCCATAATCCTCTACTGTATTGCCCATAATCATACACTGTATTACCCGTAATCATACACTACATTACCCATAATCCTCTACTGTATTACCCGTAATCCTCCACTATATTACCCATAATCCTCTACTGTATTACCCATAACCCTCTACTGTATTACCCGTAATCATACACTACATTACCCATAATCCTCTACTGTATTACCCATAATCATACACTACATTACCCATAATCCTCCACTGTATTACCCATAATACACTCCACATTACCCACAATCCTCCACTGTATTACCCATAATCCTCCACTATATTACCCCAATCCTCCACTGTATTTAATCCTCCTGTATTGCCCATAATCACTACATTACCCATAATCCTCCACTGTATTACCCGTAATCATAATCATTACCCATAATCCTCTACTGTATTGCCCATAATCCTACACTGTATTGCCCATAAACATACACTACATTACCCACAATCCTCCACTGCATTACCCATAATCCTCTACTGTATTACCCATAATCCTACACTGTATTGCCCATAATCCTACACTGTATTGCCCATAATCCTCTACTGTATTACCCATAATCCTCTACTGTATTGCCCATAATCATACACTACAGTACCCATAATCCTCCACTGTATTACCCATAATCCTCCACTACGTTTGCCTTGTATGTATATTACCATAATCGTTCACTACATTACCCATAATCATACACTACATTACCCATAATCCTCCACTATATTACCCGTAACCATACACTACATTACCCATAATCCTCCACTGTATTATCCATAATCCTCTACTGTATTGCCCATAATCATACACTATTACCCATAATCCTCCACTATATTACCCACAATCCTCCACTGTATTACCCGTAATCATACACTACATTACCCATAATCCTCTACTGTATTACCCACAATCCTCCACTGTATTACCCATAATCCTCTACTGTATTGCCCATAATCATACACTGTATTACCCATAATCCTCCACTACATTTGCCTATATTACCCATAATCCTCTACTACGTTTGCCTTGTATGTATATTACCCATAATCCTCTACTACGTTTGCCTTGTATGTATATTACCCATAATCCTCCACTCACTTTGCCTTGTATGTATATTACCCATAATCCTCCACTCACTTTTGCCTTGTATGTATATTACCCATAATCCTCCACTCACTTTGCCTTGTATGTATATATTACCCATAATCCTCCGCTACTTTTCAGAGCCCCGAGGGGGATCGGCCGAAGGGCGGCGGCGGTCGGGAGGGCGAGCGGACGGCGACGGCGATGACGGCGATGAGCAGCGAGGGAACGGAGTCCGCCCTCAAACCCGAGTTCGACCCCGAGCCCCGCCCGGGCACCAGCAGCGAGGAGGACTCCGTGATGAACGCCGCTTACCTGGACAAGGTGTCTGAGCTGGACAGCATGATCGACGAGTTCGGGAGAACGTGGGCCAATCGCGCGATGCTGCCCCCTGCCGCTGGCCGAGCTCGCGGGGTCAGAGGTCAACACGGGCGGCGGCGGGGGAGGAGGAGGGTGTGCTGTCGGATGATGAGGAGGGCGGGGCCTTCGGCTCGCCGTTTGGCCCGTCCCTCGACGAGGAGGAGGAGGAGACGGCGTTGGTCGACCTCGCTTCGACGGGCGGCTCCTCCGCGGAGATCGAAGCCGCCCAGGACTCTGAGACAAGAACGGACTTAAGTCAGCCGTCGAAGAGGAAAACTCAAAGCTGCTTCACCTTTGCCAGTCCCTCCAAGTTGTCTAAGTTTGAGTGATGGGCAACACCATGGTCATTACGGTCACCTTTTAAAACCAAACATTACGAGGGGGATTGACTTGAAATAGCGGGTGTAATTGGCTACTAGATTGGGAGAAAATGGGAGAAAATCAGAAACAAAATGTTAAAACTGATGTATTTGTGTATTTTCGTATCGACGTGACGTATTAAAATCGCAGTTATATCCTAACAAATTCTTTAATAACAAATTTACCTTTTGATGTGAAAAAAAAACTCCTTGGAAGACACAGGTGTCTGTTATGTGCTTTGAAGTATTTCGCATAATTACAGCGCGTGAAGTCGTCCTGAAATGAGGTGGTCCTCCGATAGCGTAGCGGTCTAACGCACCCGTATCGGCCGGTCCTTTACGAGTGTGAGCTGCCTATCACAGTCGCGGTTTGAAACCTGACTGTACCAGACCGGCCCTGGTGGGGAGCCCCGATCAGGGGGCAGCATTTGGCTGTCTGCCCCAGGGGGGGGGAGGGAGAGCCGGCACGAGCTTGCCGAGAACGGTAGGGTGACCTCGTAAACGGGGTTTGCCGAGTTCCGTCTCGGAGGAGGCGGATCATCTCTGGCCTCGAGGTGTTAGCTTTGTCCCGTGGAGGCGGGTGGCGAGTTCGTGGGGGAGGGTAAATCGAAAACAAACAGAGGGCATAATTGGCTACAAAATTGGGAGAAAAACGGGAGGAAATCAGAAACAAAAAAAAAAAAAAAATGTTTGTATCATCCTGAAATGAGGGTTTGAACAGAACACGTCAAACGTTCCCACTTTAGGCGTCCCGCGTGGTCTAGTGGTCTCAACGCCCAGCGCTGGCCACGGAGACCGGGGTTCGATTCCCCGTCGCGCCAGAGTCGGCTCTGGCCGGGAGTGCCATCGGGGCGCGCGATTGGCTGTCCGCCCCAGGGACGGGCGGAGGGAAGCCGACACACACGGTTCGCTGCACACAGGACGGCACGGCGAGTGCTGTCTCGGAGGAGGCAGCGCTTTGCCTTTGTCATTGCCGGTCACAGGGCTACAGCAGCGAACTACGAGGGAGGGGATTGAACTAAGCACAGCGGGAGTAATTGGCTACCAAATTGGGAGAAAAACTGGGTAAAATCTGAAAAAAATTAATAATAATAATAAAAACGTTCCCACTTTAGCTTGACTGCACTGACTGCTAAGGGAGGATTGCGCTCTCTCTCTCACATGTTCTCTCTGTCTCTCTCTCTGTCTTTGTCTCTCTCTCTCTCTCTCTGTCTCTGTCTCTGTCTCTGTCTCTCTCCTCTCTCTTGCTGTCTCTCTCTCCCTCTCTCTCTCGCTGTCTCTCTCTCCCTCTCTCTCTCTCTGTCTCTCTCCCTCCCGCTCTCACTCTGTCTCTCTCTCTCCCTCTCTCTGTCTCTTTCTCCCTCCCTCTCTCTCTCTCCCTCTCTCTCTCTCCCTCTCTCTCTCTCTCTCTCTCTCTCTCTCTCTCTCTCTCTCTCTCTCTCTGACTCTCCCTCTCTGTCTCTCTCTCTCCCTCTCTCTCTGTCTCTCTCTCTCTCCCTCTCTCTCTGTCTCTCTCTCTCTCTCTCTCTCTCTCTCTCTCTCTCTCTCTCTCTCTCTCTCTCTCTCTCTCTCTCTCCCTCTCTCTCTCTCTCTCTGACTCTCTCTCCCTCTCTCCCTCTCTCTCTGACTCTCCCTCTCTGTCTCTCTCTCTGTCTCTCTCTCTCTCTCTCTCTCTCTCTCTCTCTCTCTCTCTCTCTCTCTCTCTCTCTCTCTCTCTCTCTCTCTCTCTCTCTCTCTCTCCAGTGCCAGTAAAAATGTGTTTTGAGATTTGAAGCTCAGGAAAATCTGTTTCTGTCCATGTTCGGTTTAATGTGACGTGCGGCCTTCTCTTCGATAGTGAAAAACGATTGTAGTTGTCAAAATATAAGTAAATAAAAGATGCATATTTTTGTTAAATGCCTCAATTGTAACTGATTTCAACTGGAAACTGGACTACAACTAGCGTGCGTTTCACTGAAACGACTTTTATTTCACCTTAAAATGCACCTGTTTGGTTTACCAAGTGTTTTTGTTTTTTTCGCCAAGCTGTTGACTGTACTGTAATTCTAGTATTCACAGGGCCACTCCTATACGCAGCAATCTCATATCGGCTTCCCTCTCCCCCTCTCCCTCTCTCTCTTCTCCCCCTCTCCCCTCTCTCTCTCCCTCTCCCTCTCCCTCTCCTCTCCCTCTCCCTCTCCCCCTCCCCCTCCCTCTCCCCCTCCCCTCCCCCTCCCCTCTCCCTCTTCCTCTTCCTCTCCCTCTTCCTCTCCCTCTCCATCTCTCCATCTCTCTCCCCGTCTCCCGATAAATAAAAGTGTATTAATAGGACGTTGGGTCACCACAAGCCCCTGAGAACAGGTTTGAATCACCTTGGCATAGATTCTACAAGTGTCTGAAACTGTTGGAGTGATGCAACACCATTCTTCCATGAGAAATTCCATCACATTTACATTTCCAGTTTAGGCATTTAACAGACGCTCTTATCCAGAGCGACT
>JAINUG010000484.1:130000-137500 GCA_029706075.1 Aldrovandia affinis
TAACCTCTTCCTTCCCAGTGTTACAGGTATGGTGTGCAGCTGCCAACAACGATGTCTATCGCTGTATTACTGCACTGATCTCCTGCGCGAACTATGATTGATCCTATCATGTATTAACGCACTTCTTGTAAATCGCTCCGGATAAGAGCGTCTGTTAAATGATGATGGGCATTTGTTCCTAACTTTGGCTGACAAATGAATGCAAGTGTAGGCCTACTAATATATTAGGGCCGGCAGTGTGGTATAATGGTTAGGGAGCTGGGCTTGTAACGTTAAGGTTGCAGGTTCAATCCCCCGGTGGGACACTGCTGTTGTACCTTTGAGCTAAAGGTACTTAACCTGAATTGCTTTAGTTAATATCCAGCTGTATAAATGGATTGTAAAGAAATGTAAACTGTAAGTCGCTCTGGATAAGAGCGTCTGCTAAATGCCTAAAATTTAAAATGATCCCTTCATAAGAAAACAGGCACTACGAGTTCATTTTGGCGATGGCTGGCGGAAGAAAACAACACAAACCCAAAAACTGACACCTGCATCAAATCCAAAGTTAAATGAGTATCTCGCGTGTTTGCAGGTATGGTACGCAGCTGCCTGCAATGATGTCTATTACCATATTACTGCACTGATCTCTTGCGTGAACTGTGATTGATCTCACCATGTATTAATGCACATCTTGTAAGTCGCTCTGGATAAGAGCGTCTGCTAAATGCTTAAAATGTAAAATGAAAAATGTAATATTAATAATTTAATCAGGCGCTACTTCTATGACACATGTACTGAATGTGATTTACATATGTAGCCCGATGCATTTGCATAAGTTTCACATTTGCGTAATGGCGCACTAGTGCTATTTCGCTGCAGTATATATAGATCAAAATAATTGTATTTTGTATATTGCTATTCTATGTATTGTATTTCTTGTACTGTTGTTGTATTGTATTGCGGAAACGTATGATTCACTTTTTTTTTTTTGACATTTTATCAGAGCGACTTACAAGATGTGCATTAATACAAGGTAAGAACAATCAAAGTTAGCGTACGAGATCAGTGCAGTAAAACGGCAAAAGACATCATTGCAGGCGTCTGTGTATCATATCTGTAACATTGGGAAAGAAAAGGTTAGTGGGTGTTTATTTTTTTTATTTTATTTTTTTTTTTTTTATTTTTAACAAGTAAACAGTGGTGACAGCAGATTGGCTAGAAGGACAGTGTTCAGTGGAAGTGGAGTCTGAAGAGGTGGGTTTTGAGTCTCTTGCGGAAGATTGGAAGTGATTCCGCAGTCCTGACCGATTGCGGGAGGTCGTTTCACCAACGAGGGACCAGGACAGAGAAGAGGTGAGACCGCGACGAGCGGCTGCCAGGCGTCCGGAGGGATGGGGCAGTCAGTCTGCCAGCGGAGGCGGAGATTCAGATTCAGATTCCTTTATTTGTTACATCTGTGATACTAGGTACACCAGAGTAAAAATCTTGGGCCTGGCCCCTCAACTTCGCAGCATCAGAAATACACACAGAAAAACCACACATTGTAACAAAATAGTAATACCCGTAATAGTAATGACAGTGCAAATGAGCATACATGAATAAATATATAAAATATAGGTAACAATGTAATATATGGTAACAGTACAAAATAGCAGGATAGCAGACTCAGTGGTAGTGCAACAGATCAAGTAGCAGCAAGTGGTACTAGGGGCACGAGGCAACAGTACATGAGTGAGTAGTGTGTGTGTGTGTGTGTGTGTGTGTGTGTGTGTGTGTGTGCGCGCGCTTGCGTGTGCGAGTGTCGCCTGCGCGTGTTGGGTCTGTGCAGGTGTGTCTGTGCTCAGTCCACCTGGTAGTGCAAAATTGGCAGTTGGCATGTCCAGACTGTTTTGACTGGGGTGGCCCAAGTGGGGCACTGACTTATGTAGGGGTGGCATGAAGTGCAAATGTGCACATCGGGGCCGGGGGCACGGAATAGCATTAATTTACCATTTTTGTCTTTACTACCCATATCTACTTTAATTACTAACATTACAGTGTCTTACATTTCTGTGTTTAATTTTTAAAAGATAAATAAACCTATACCAATCACAACAAAACAGAGTGGCACCAGCATAGCCAATCATAGTTTAGCATCTGGGGGTGGCACCTGGGGTGGCCAATCAGATTCCAGGGGTAGCACGTGCCACCCTAGGCCACCCCCCTAAACACGCCGATGACGTATGTTGCTGCCTTCTTGACCAGGGCTCCCTTGTAAAAGAGATGCAAATCTTAACGGGACTCACCTGGTTAAATAAAGGAGAAATAAAAAAAAAAAATAAAAATACCGGCACTCATTATATGTAAATTAAGGGCAACTTGAAAAATTAAACCATGTATAGTTAATAAAAAAAAAAAACGATATATAGTTATTAATAATATTGTATTTGTTAGGGAAAATATGGGTAGTCTTTTGGCTAGCGATTTTGAAACGATGAACACTGTAGGATACATTTTACATTTTAAGCGTTTAGCAGACGCTCTTGTCCAGAGCGACTTACAACATGTGCGTAAATACATGGTAGGAACAATCATAGTTAGCGCAAGAGAACGTGGCCTAAAGATCATTTTCCAGAAAATGAGATATCTTCCGGAAGTCACACTAACGCAAAGATGTTGCTCTAATCCAGTGGTCTCAAACTCAGTGCCACGGAGGGCCATGTGTATGCTGGTTTTTACTGCAGCCTCCGCTTTTGATTAGATAATCAGTTCCATTATTTGCTAAATTATCATGTTGGCTTGCACATAATGCATATAAAGTGAAATTAAATATTTGTGTTACCTAAATAATCATTGTTGAGTATATTCTGTGCTTTAACTTCAAGAATGCACAGAGGTGCATGCATATGGCTAAATGAGTAGTTGAGCCAATTAAGGCAGCAGTAATTGGTTTGAATGAAAACCTGCGTACACACGGCCCTTTGTGGCACTGAGTTTGAGACCACTCCTCTAATCTTTGCACCACTGTGCATAGACCTTTCATGGCATTTTAAATTACGTCACCACACAGATACACAGATACATCTTCGGGTCTCTGTGCGTAGGAACCACGTTCTTATTTTCATTGATGAAAACCCCCACAGCCATGACTCTCTCTGACACGAGACGAGCTCAGTTACAGTTCTCTCTGCTTTTCTGTTCGTGTCGAGCGATCTCATTTGACAGTTCCGTTTTTTTTATTTTTATCTTTGTATTCACGTCGTAAAGAAATGTTAACGTGTTTTCTATTTAAGATAAGATAAGATCAACTTTATTTATCCCCATTGGGGAAATTCTGTGTCACACACAAAGCTCCAGTGTACACATAGACAATACAGACATAATCACCACCAATAAGGAAAACAGAATTTTGTGCGTGAACTACGATTGTTCCTACACCATGTATTTATGCACGTGTTGTAAGTCGCTCTGGATAAGAGCGTCTGCTAAATGCTTAAAATGTAAAGATGTAAATGTAAAATGACCGACTGCTCTCCCCACACAAAGCAAATATATAGATTGAAAGACGTGGGGGAGAAAACACGTTTTGATCGTTACTAATTTGTGATGTATTTGGGAATGTGTTTTTGTGATATTAATAATAATAATAATATACGCCATTTAGCAGACGCTTTTATCCAAAGCAACTTGCAGTAGTGAATGCATACATTTTCTTTATATGTGGCGATTGAACCCACAACATTTAAGCGTTGCCAACGCTGTGCTCTACCAACTGAGCCACAGAGAACCACAGAGAACCATATTAACAGAACTTATCCTGGCAGCGAATAACTGCAGTTATTTATTATGACTACGAGGCTAGTAACAGAATCAAGCAACAGAGAACAAACGTTATACTGTTATGACTCAAAACCTGTGACAATTTTTTGTGAGACACATAACTGATAAGGGTGGCCTTCTGTTACATGTCTAAATAAATTTCCACCAGTAGCACGCACTGTGTACAAACAGGTGTCTTTGAATCATTTTAATCGTTTGAAATTAGCAAAAAACACAAGTCAGACGATTGTCACATAGACTTTTTTTAATCCTCAATTGTTTGTTCGCGGGACAATTGTAGGATTTGACCTTTAGGGGGGCTCAGCCCCCAATGAGAATGTGAGATGTACACATGCAAAAGCACAAGCCCTACATTTTAAATTAATTTACTGTTACATTCCCCCCCAAAACAAAAACACCACAATGGTGGTCGCTCTCAAAACTGAAACACGACTCTCTCTCTATCTGTGGTATTTTTAAAAATAGATATTAAGTAAAAATGTGTTTTATAAAAGAATGACTAAACATTTTCAGGGGGGCTGAGATGAAAGACAGGAGGGGGCTAAATCGCCCCCTAAATAGGGTCTAAAATCGACACTGGTTTGTTCACTTCATATTTTTGATAAAACATATATGATTACCTGTTGCGCTGTGTGGACAGGCACAATAACGGTGTGTGTGTGTGTGTCCCGAATAAATGTGTTACGTAACGTTTAATGTGTGTGTGTGTGTGTGTGTGTGTGTTCACCCCCGAATAAATGTGTCCCTACGTAACGTTTAATGTGTGTGTGTGTGTGTGTGTATTCACCCCCGAATAAATGTGTCCCTACGTAACGTTTAATGTGTGTGTGTGTGTGTGTATTCACCCCGAATAAATGTGTCAGCTAGGCTATATATTGGGGGGGGACCCTGGCCTTGGTATTCACCCCCGAATAAATGTGTTCCTACGTAACGTTTAATGTGTGTGTGTGTGTGTGTGTTCACCCCTAAGAAATGTGTCCCTAATGTAACGTTTAATGTGTGTGTGTGTGTGTGTGTGTGTGTGTGTGTGTGTGTGTGTGTGCGTGTTGTGACCTTGCGGAACCTCGCGGAGTTAGTTAGTCACCGGAAGAGGGTTTTGACACATTTTAACGGTCTCGAGAGAGTAGTGTGTTGGTAAATTGTTTGTTTTCGCAGCAGGGCTATCTTAACGGCAAGCGCGCGCGCGGTCAACGCCGTCACCTAAACAGCGTCACGCCCAACCGCCAATTCAATATTAGGAACTGCATAGTCAGCCGAGTTCTGCTGGTCTCTTAATATATTATCCACTTATAAAAGTCCTCCTTTATGCCCTCCCCTCCTCTCTCTCTCTCTCTCTGCGCCGGCTCTTTTAGTTGTCTAATTTACTTACGCTAGAAATGTGTCCATCGTTTGTTTTCCCCAACCCTTTCGTAATCTGTTTAGGACTATTTGTAATAAATTGCGGTTGAATAGCGATACGCGTTTAAAATGCACCTCGCTTTTGGGTGGGTTCTGTGTCCTGGATCGTTTTATTGACAATATAACTGTTACTTCCAATGATATCTCTCTCTCTCTCTCTCTCTGTCTGTCTCTTCTCTCTCTCTCTCTCTCTCTCTCTCTCTCTCTCCCTTCTCCTCTTCTCTCTCTCTTTCTCTCTCTCTCTCTTCACCCTCTCTCTCTCTTTCTCTCTTCTCCCTCTTCTCTCTCTCTCTCTCTGTCTCTCTCTCTCTCCCTCCTTTCTCTGTCTCTCCCTCTCTCTCTCTCTCTCTCTCTCTCTCTCTCTTCACCCTCTCTCTTCTCCCTCTTCTCTCTCTCTTTCTCTCTCTCTCTTCACCCTCTCTCTCTCTTTCTCTCTTCTCCCTCTTCTCTCTCTCTCTCTCTGTCTCTCTCTCTCTCCCTCCTTTCTCTGTCTCTCTCTCTCTCTCTCTGTCTCTGTCTCTCTCTCTCTCTCTCCCTCTCTCTCTCTCTCTCTCTTCTCTCTCTCTCTCCTCTCTCTCTCTTCTCCATCTCTCTCTCTCTCTTCCTCTCTCTCTCTCTCTCTCTCCCCCTCTCTCTCTCTTCTCCCTCTTCTCCCCCTCTCTCTCTCTCTCTCTCCCTCCCTCTCTCTTCTCTCTCCCCTCTCTCTCTTCTCTCTCTCCCTCTCTCTCTCTCTCTCCCCCTCTCTCTCCCTCTCTCTCTCTTCTCCCTCCTCTCTCTCTCCCTCCTCTCTCTCTTCTCCCTCTTCTCTCTCTCCTTATATATTAGCCTACCCTGGTTCTGTAACTTCTTCAAGCAGCTGCTTTCGTTTAAGATCTCGCGGGAGAGAAAGTGTAGCATAATCTGATCCGATTCAATATCATCATTGTTTAAAAATGCAATTATTATTATTATTATTAATAATATATTATATAATATATCTAGTATCATTGTTTCGTTGGCTCTGTAATGAATCTATATTTACACCGGTTAATAGAGAGTTGTTGAGATGCCTTTAGTAATTTCATCATTACGTGTTTTTTTTGTGGGGGGGATTAAGGGGGTGAGTCTTAATAAGATAATTAATATCGTTGTCAGCACAATTTACGCCACAAACAAAAATGCTTAAAAACTCAAAAAAAAGTTTTCAAAAAATTAACACACTTAAAAAAAAAAAAAATCATGTTTGCAGACAATAAAATTCCTCTCGTTTTTGTTGTGTCCCTGTTGACGAATCGAGCTGGATCCACAGGTGTCGAACCCGTAGCACTGTTGATAGGCTACACCACATTCGCGCGCGACCTCTCTCTCTCTCCCCCGTGAGAGAAAACCCTCGTGCTCCGTACATAGGCTATACGTGACGAGCAGGCGGCGCGCGCGAGAGAGAGAGAGAGAGAGAGAGAGAGAGAGAGAGAGAGTGAGAGAGAGACAGAGAGAGAGAGAGAGTGAGAGAGAGACAGAGAGAGGGAGAGAGAGAGTGTGTGTGAGAGAGAGAGACAGAGAGAGAGAGAGAGAGGGAGAGTGAGTGTGTGTGAAGGAGAGAGAGATTGACAGAGAGAGTGTGTGAGGAGAGAGAGAGAGAGAGAGTGAGAAAAGAGAGAGAGAGAGAGAGAGAGACAGAGAGAGTGTGTGAGAGAGAGAGAGAGAGAGAGAGAGAGCGGCACGGGCCGTGCACCGTTATCTTGTCAGAGGCGCCCCGTTTCTCACAGTTCAATGTCTCGCGAGAGGAGCTCAGGCGCTCGCTGCTCAAGCTTGACGACGAGATCTGAGAGGGAGGAGGGGAAGGGGGGGGGCTCAGGTGAAAGCCTTGCTCCTCTCTCTCTCTCTCTCTCTCTCTCTCTCTCTCTCGCTCTCTCGCTCATCCCCGTGCGGCGTGCGGCGTGCGGCGGCAGTGTGTGTGTTGGGGGGGAGAGAAACGGACTCGCGCAGACGGATTACAGCCGCCGAGAGAGAGAGTGTACAACAGCTAGCGGAGCGGAGCGGAGCTCTGATCTTCAGGGGAAACTCTCTCAAACGCCGCTCGCTTTTTGCTGTGCTGGCTGCTGCTTACTTCACTGCTTCTCGAGACTCGGACCCGCTGTACACAAGACTGACGCGATTGCATCATTTACTTGGAAACCCCCCCCTCTCTCCTCACCCCCCACCCCCACCGCCCCCACCCCCCAAAAACAAGGAACCTGCTATTTTGTGTGTCTCTAAGTTTATCGTCTTTTTTTTTTTTCTTCTTCTTCTTTCTTTCTGTTCCCCCTCTCCCCCTCTCCCTCT
>JAINUG010000484.1:140000-145000 GCA_029706075.1 Aldrovandia affinis
GCCAGAGCACGATCTGCCGCTTCGAGTCGCTCACGCTGTCGCACAACAACATGATAGCGCTGAAGCCCATACTGCAGGCGTGGCTGGAGGAGGCGGAGGGAGCGCAGCGCGTGAGCAAGACCGACGTCTTTAACGGCGCCGGGGGAGAAGAAGAGGAAGAGGACGTCGATAGCCGCGCCGGAGAAGAGGTCGTTGGAGGCGTATTTCGCGGTTCAGCCGAGGCCCTCGTCCGAGAAGATCGCCGCCATTGCGGAGAAACTGGACCTTAAAAAGAACGTGGTGCGAGTTTGGTTTTGTAACCAGCGGCAGAAGCAGAAGCGCTTGAAGTTTTCGGCGGCGCATTAGTTTTGAGTTTGAAGCGAAAACCGAACTGAGATCGTAGCGACTTTTTTTTGGGACTTTTGTTCGACTGCTTATAAGGGACCAAGGAGGAGAACACACACATATTATATAAAAACAGAAGGGGGAAAAGGAAGAAATACATCGGGTTTTGGGGGCTTGTTTTAACAGGCGGTGTGCTGATGTTTAAAAAATAACCGAAACCGAACCGAAATCGTAGCGACTTTTGACTTTTGTTCGACGACTGCTTCTAAGGCAGTGGTCCCCAACCTTTTTTTGCACCACGGACCGGTTTCATGCAAGACCATTTGCATGGGGGGACATGGAAAAAAAACTGAGACAAGTGCTGAAAAGAGGCACAGACGGAAGTGGTCATTTTTCTAAACAAAACACCCTGCAGACTGCGATGGTCAATGAAATGGAAATAAAATTAAAATTAAAACGTTTTTATTCTTTCTGTGCGGCCCGGTACCAAATGCCTGGTTGGGGACCCCTGTTCTAAGGGACCAAGGAGAAAAAAGAACACATATTATATATAAACAGAAGAAGAAGAAAAGGAAGAAGAAATACATCGTTTTCTTTTGGTCTTCTTGTCTTATACCGAAGGCTTTTTAAAAAGCGGTGTGCTGATGTTAAAAAAAAAACTGATTTTTTATCAGGTTTCCATCTCTCTCTCTCTCTCTCTCTCTCTCTCTCTCTCTCTCTCTCTCTCTCTCCCTCTCTCTCTCTCTCTCTCTCTCTCTCTCTCTCTCTCTCTCTCATTAATTTATTTTCACGTTTTTGGTGAATGTAAGTATGCAAAATAGCAGGTTAATGACAGACGATCGTTTCTCTCCCCCCGGTTGGTTAGGTTGAGAAAGTAACGTGTTTAATTCGTCAAACCCCATTCGATTATGTGGTTCAAATTTGAGGGTGTTTTCTATCTTAGCGATATTGCTTTTCATTTATTTATTTATTTATTCTTCCCTCCAAAAAACAAGTGTATTTTCTATAACACAATATCCTATCAAAGGGTTAGTACCTCGTTGTGTATTAACCTCCCAAGGGTGTGTTTGAATTGTCATCACACACGCTGTGTTTCTAAACATGCTATGGATTTGTCAAATGCTGATCCTATCGCTAAAGTCTGACTCGAGTTTACAATATTTTCCTTCGTGTCGGCCAGAACTCCAAAGATCTGGACGATTTCAAAGACACGATTAGATGAAGTACGTTTGCCCTATCCTCGCGACTTCAAAAAGTTTCGTTGTCGCCATAGATATTCATTTTGAATTTGCACAACAACAACAATTATGTTAATTCGATATTCGTGTGCAAATGACACTCGCTCCCAAGCTCCCAAGTTTAAATTGTAAGTTTTCCCCCAAAATTGAAATATTTTACTTTTTAAGTTATTGGCTTAAACCAGTGAAAACGTACTTTTCACAGATTTAAACTCGCATGATATCAGACGGTATAACATACTTTTTAAAAAAAGCAAAGACTCCGAACTAAATTATATTTTCTTTCTTTTGTGTACTACGGTTTGGAGTGCAAACATCCTATGCATTAAAGAAAACAACAACATCACCCCTGCGTATGGTATGATGTTTAACGCGTTTATTTCCTGTGTTCCACATAAGTACGCAGCGTTATTTGTCGTGTTAATTGTAAGAAAGGGAGAGAAAAAAAAACGTCGTGTCATGTGAGTAAATTCTTCCATTTTTTTTGTGTGCGCACACGTATGTTTACAAAACCGCGGTCACGTGCACGTCGTGACGTGGCCTCTCGCGCGCTGTCATCGCTGTTCCACTGGCTGTGTCCCCCCCCCCCTGTCATATTTGTTGTGTTTCCATCATCTATTTAAATTTATTTTATTTACGTGTTTGTTTGTTTATTTATTTGTTTATACTGAAATATTGTCTGTAAGCCCAAAATGAAACAGTGGCGGCGAGGGGAGATGAAGTGCGACCAACGTTCTTGGAAAATAAAATGAGACAAAAAATAAAAAAATAAAATAAAAAGATATAGAACAAATGCATCTATGTCATCTTTGTTTGAGTTCAAGGTCAACGCGGATGACATTTTACACGCTTACCACTTTCCTGCTACGAGCAACGGTAGTCACAACAGTGAGATTGACAATACTACACGTACAATTAAATATAATAATATATGCCGTTTTATAGTGGTTCTGTGTGGCTCAGTAGGTAGAGCACGGAGTTGGCAACGCTTAGGTTGTTGACAATACTACACGTACAATTAAATATAATAATATATGCCGTTTTATAGTGGTTCTGTGTGGCTCAGTAGGTAGAGCACGGCGTTGGCAACGCTTAGGTTGTGGGTTCAATTCCCCACTGGGGCCACATATACTGATAAATGTATTCACTCACTACTGTAAGTCGCTTTGGATAAAAGCGTATGATAAACGGCATATATTAAATATAATAATGATAACATGTTGTTACTGTTTTGATTATTAGGCTACTGTGCAAGTATACAGTGTTCCTACGTGCCCTATACAGGCGCGTGGAAGAACAAACCGACTCCACTTCCGGTGTCTTATAGATGCCAGTTAGACAAATACAGAAGCGCACATTTCTGGTTTCTATACTTCTATTTAAAAACAGCAAAGCGTAAAAGCTCTCTCGCCAGCGAAGTTACGGTAAGTCACGGAAGTTCTGATTAAATTGTATGCGTATAAGTGACGAGAAGGATGTCAACTACTGATTCAATCTAATAGTTATGTGTCCGTCCATTCTCTTTGCAACAAGTCAAAATAAATGATATTACAAAAATGTACTAGCCTAAATGTATGTAAATGATGTACAGATAGAGCAACGTCTTTGAGTTGGTGTGACTTCCGGAAGATATCTCATTTTCTGGTAAATTATCTTTGGGCCACTATCCTACACCGTTCATCGTTTCAAAAATTGCTAGCCAAAAAAACTACCCACATTTTCCCTAACAAATACAATATTATTACTAACTATATATAGTTAAACATTTTTTTAAACTATATATGGTTTTAATTTTGCAAGTTGCCCTTAATTTACATGTAATGAATGCCGGTATTTGAATCCAACATATAAAAATCGAATGTCTATGTTTATGGAACCGTACATAGAACTTCACGCTGTTAGGCCTATTTCATAGAAATATGGATAAATAAATATTTCAGCCTGTGTTTGCACTAATAATAATAATAATAACACACACACACACACACACACACACACACACACACACACACACACACACACACACACACACACACACACACACACACACACACACACACACACACACACACACACACAAATACAGTATATATGTCCTGTACAGGGCATTCTGGAATTTGTAAACACTTGTTAAAAACATTTGTAGACCTAAAAACAGAATAATACAATCTATCTGTACGAATCTATCGATTTCTCATCTGTTCTGCGACATCAAGAGACCTCTATTCTTCGCTGACTGTAGCGAAAATACCACCGAGGAAGAATCACGATACGTTTTATCTACGAATATACCATTGATCAAGAACCGGTGACACATTTTATCTCCGATTTGGGAATAAAAAATCTCATAAAAAAAGATGTGAACTTTTCCCCCATAACAATACGTTATTATTGTAATTTATAATTATGTTACATGAATGAATAGGTTCAGGCTATCAGTAAAAGCCGATATACATATCAATAACATATATAGGTGAAATAATTACACAACGACAACAACAATAGTAGCGTAACTATGGTAATTGCAGTGAAATTCGATGCTCGCTTTTTAACATTTTTTTTTTTTTGATTGAACAATATTATACCTACTCGTAAATTGAAATACTCGTAACAGCGATCTTAAATAAATAATTAATGAAAACTGATATCTGGTAAATTAATAAACCGATTACAACAGGACACTAATTAAAAACGTAAGTAATAATTGCCCACTACCTCCTACCGAGCGAACGAGCATTTTTTTCTTCTTCTGGTAGGCCTACATGTAGGAGGCCTGCTTTGAATATGCCGGCGCACAATCAATTATTTATGTGTTGGCTAGTGTCTGCTTTTGGGGGTTGGGGGTTTACCGTGTTAAACAGCTCACATCAAAGAGGTTTTTTATGTTAAACTGTATATTAGCATACATTTTCTCGACGATTCTTTAAGGACGTTTCTGTAATATTTCAAAAAGAAACAAAAAAACGGTCGGTAACTACGGTTATTTTTTTTAAAACAATTTTCATATTTTTCTCCGGTGCAATGTATGCATTCTCAAATACACACAAGCTAAAAACATTTATTTAAATATATATATCTAAGCGCACAGAAAGCGCTTTCGTTACAGACTTCCTCCTCGAAATGCCATTCAACATCTGGCGATGTCTTCAAACCAGTGTCAGAATAATTCAGAACCAGTAGATCTCATGGCTTACTCTTACATCAAAATATCAAAGGCTGGAGAGGGGAAAAAAAAAAAAAACATTTAAAACTTGCAGGTGCGTTTATTTCTACTGACCGTTGACCCACCCAATCTTTCCCGCCCAATAATTATATCTAAGATATTGAAGGGAATATTTCGATAGGGGTTTTTCTTACCCCTTGCCTTTATGAAATGCTAAACACAACTGATGCAATATTAATCGACCTTTAGCTGATATAAAATGCAATATTTTCAGA
>JAINUG010000484.1:152500-155000 GCA_029706075.1 Aldrovandia affinis
AGGGAGAGGTGCACCCTGAAGAGGTGATTAAAATCCCGTCAGCTTCCGGTCGGTTTGAAGAGTACACAAGCTACATGACACTATCCATGTATCCACTAGTGTGTCAAATCATAATATATATATATATATATATATATACAGAGGCGATTCTAGGATTTGACCTTTAGGAATGAGAATGTGAGGCCTACACATGCAAGGTACAGACCTACATTTTTAATTAATAACTAAAGACCCCCTAAATAGGGTCTAAAATCGCCACTGTACATATATATATATAAATGCCATTTATCAGAAATGACTTAGAGTAATTAATGCATTTTTTAAATTAGTGTACGTGGCCACAATGGGAATCGAACCCACAACCTAAGCGTTGTCAGCGCCGTACTCTAAACCTACTGAGCCACACAGAACCGCGCTCTACCTACTGAGACACACAGAACCACGCTCTACCTACTGAGACACACAGAACCACGCTCTACCTACTGAGCCACACAGAACCACGCTCTACCTACTGAGCCACACAGAACCACGCCTACCTACTGAGACACACAGAACCACGCTCTACCTACTGAGACACACAGAACCGCGCCTACCTACTGAGACACACAGAACCACGCTCTACCTACTGAGCCACATAGAACCACACTCTACCTACTGAGCCACACAGAACCATGCTCTACCTACTGAGACACACAGAACCATGCTCTACCTACTGAGCCACACAGAACCACACTCTACCTACTGAGCCACACAGAACCACGCCTACCTACTGAGACACACAGAACCACGCTCTACCTACTGAGACACACAGAACCGCGCTCTACCTACTGAGACACACAGAACCACGCTCTACCTACTGAGCCACATAGAACCACACTCTACCTACTGAGCCACACAGAACCATGCTCTACCTACTGAGACACACAGAACCATGCTCTACCTACTGAGCCACACAGAACCACGCTCTACCTACTGAGCCACACAGAACCACGCTCTACCTACTGAGCCACACAGAACCACGCTCTACCTACTGAGCCCACAGCATGGTTCTGTGTGGCTCAGTAGGTAGAGCGTGGCGTTGGCAACGCTAGGTTGTGGGTTCAATTCCCACTGGGACCACATATACTGAAAAATGAAAACGCATTCAGTACTGTAAGTCGCTGGATAAAAGGCGTCTGCTAAATGGCTTTTAAATATATATATAAAAATGACCAGAGTTCGCAGAAACAGCAACATCGAAAGAGCCAAGACAGGGCCATCACAAAACGGTTATATCGTCGCGGTTCACGCGCCCGTTAAAAAAAATTTTTTTGGTAAAAAAAAAAAAATTATGTCGACGCTGTGACGTTGTGCCCTGAAGAAGTCCTCCTTGTAAATTAAGAAATAATTACCGTCAATCTTCACGTTAATGGCCCAGACACAAAGGGAAGAGACGGTGTTGAATTATTCAAACTCGCTCGCTACAAATGATCTCGTGATTATTTACACGCCTCTTTTAAAAATAAATAAAAAAATAATAACGGTAGCACGGCTCGTTGCAGTACTGGTCGCCTGGCCGGTCGGGTACACAACCGGCTGGCCCGTTCGTGATCGCGATGCAGGGTGAATCCATGGCTTCTTCCCGACGATGAAATATTTATCACCGTTGATTAAAGACGGCTGGCTGTAGCCCTTGAATTGGCGAGTCGCAAAAATTTGAATTAAGACCAATGCGTGATGTTCTCCGAGCCCAGCCACCGCGTACATTGGGGGGCAGTGTGCTTCCCCCTTCCTCCACACACACGCCTTAGCATAATGGGCCACACCCCCCTCCAGGATTGAGAGGATGAGCGAGCTGGTCATTCAGAGAGGCGTTAAATATTTGATGAGGGGTAGCGCAGGAAGGATTCTGGTCAGAAAGGTTAGTTCAACTCATTTGTAGAGATCTTTGGTGAGCTTTCGCCTAGAGGGGGAGGAGGAGAGGGGGAGGAGGAGGGGGAGGAGAGTAGAGAGGGGGAGGAGAGGGGGAGGAGGAGGGGGAGGAGAGGAGAGGAGAGGACGGGGGAGGAGAGGAGAGGAGAGAGAGAGAGGAGAGGAGTGAGAGGAGAGGAGAGGAGAGGAGAGGAGAGGAGAGGAGAGGAGGAAAGACGGAAGGAGAGGGAGAGGAGAGAGAGAGAGGAGAGGAGAGGAGAGGAGAGGAGAGGAGGAAAGACGGAAGGAGAGGAGAGGAGAGGAGAGAGGAGGAGAGGAGAGGGAGAGGAGGGGAGAGGAGAGGAGAGGAGAGGAGGAGAGGAGAGGAGGGGGGGACAGAATAAATGATAATTCAGAATGGCAGGCGCTTCATTTGTTCAGAAGGGCCCAAAAACTGTGTGTGTGTGTACTACAGCCCTATAACGAGGGGGATTTTATTGAGCTTTTTAAATTCCTAAAAGGGATTAACAAAATTAAACATCAAAGATTTTTTAGCAGAACAAGAGGCCGCAGGTTAAAAGGCTAATTCTGCACGGATATTCAGAAGCTT
>JAINUG010000484.1:165000-170000 GCA_029706075.1 Aldrovandia affinis
GAGAGTGAGAGAGACAGAGAGAAATAGAGAGAGAGAGAGAGAGAGAGAGAGATAAAGGAGAGAGAGAGAGAGACAGAGAGAGAGAGACAGAGAGAAATAGAGAGAGAGAGAGAGAGAGAGAGAGATAAAGGGAGAGAGAGAGAGAGACAGAGAGAGAGAGGCAGAGAGAAATAGAGAGAGAGAGAGTTTTGACCCGAGGACAACGGGAGGCCTCTCTATCTTAAGATCATCGGGGGGAGCTGGCTACAGAACTGCAGCGTGATGATGTCATCCATACAGGGGAGGGACTGTTCAATCTATCCCCCACGGCACTTTGCGCCCACCTCGACGAAGCTGATGCAAACTGAGCATTAAGTCACCTTTTCAGACTACACTACCACTTAATTCTATACGTCTAGCTAATTGTCATCATCACTGCCTACTTGCTCAACACTTCTTGTGTATGTATCTCTGCCTACTCCTCATAAATAAATAAATAAAAAGATCATAATTACTAACCTTTTCCTTCCCAGTATTACAGGTATGGTGTGCAGCTGCCTACAATGATGTCTATCGCTGTATTACTGCACTGATCTCGTGAACTATGATTGTTCTTACCTTGTATTAATGCACATCTTGTAAGTCGCTCTGGATAAGAGCGTCTGCTAAATGCCTAAAATGTAAATATAAAATTAAGTCTTTTTTTAATTAACACATATTTTACATAATTTCATTGCTGGTTACATTGGTAGACATAATTGAAAGAAATAGTTTCAGATTTTTTTCCTGTTTTTTTTTTTTCAAATTTAGTAGCCAATTATACCTCAATTTATTTTGATTCGCCATCCCTTCACAAGCTCCAAGCTAAGCTATTTCACCCTGAGGCTAACAATGACCCTTCCGAGACGGGAACTCGCCCCTACTTTCTGGAGACTCCTTACGTGCTTCTCAGCGAGTTTGTGCCGGCTCACCCTCCCTCCCTCCTCCCCCTGGGGCGGACAGCCAAATGCCACGGTAATCTCTCCGTGCAGTTAAAGTCCAAACTAGTCCGATTGATGCAGACTGCATGGAAGACTATAGGGGTAAGACTGCACCCATCCGTGCAGTCTACTTATGAACAGGCTACCCTAAGGCAAGCCAATAGGATAGTTACTGACCCATCCCATGTTCTACACGCTGAGTATCAGCTACTGCCCTCTGGGAGAAGGTTCAGAGTCCCTCGTTGCAGATTAAATAGATTTAAAAATTCATTTATCCTGCGTCAATAAAACTTTTAAATAGCTTTTACAACTTTTAAACAGCTTTTAAAACTTTTAAAACAGCTTTTAAAACTTTTAAAACAGCTTTTAAAACTTTTAAAACAACTTTTAAAACTTTTAAAACAGCTTTTAAAACTCTTAAAAATAGCTTTTAAAACTTTTAAACAGAGGCCAGGATGGACACTGGAGGATCTTTGTGTTGTTTTATTAAGGGATTTGTGCAGATCTTTGTATGTTTTTTGTATGTGGAATGTCTGTCTGTTTTTTACGGCTGCAGCATGGGTGAAAGCCCAAGCCAAATTTGTGGAACAATAAAGTTAATCGTGAATCTTGACGGCCAATCAGGCCTCCCAGCCAGGGAGTTCAGTCGGGTTTCGAAACCACGACCGCAATAGGCAGCTCACACTCGCAAAGCACCAGTCAATGTGAGTGCATTAGACCGCTACGCTATCCAAGGTCCTTTGGTACACATCATTTGAATGAAACATAGTTGGAAAATAATTTGGTAAATATGAACGTATTTCCAAATTGCCCCCCACCCACCCCAACTACAACACCACAAGCAATCCTCTCTATTGAAATATTACATTTGTCACATATTTCTAAATGTGCTTTCATTGTTATGATTTCAGCACTGTTTGGTTTTCATTCACTTGTTGCTTTCAACCTTTTCATAATTATTTAATTTTTTAATTTATTTCACATTTTTCCCCCGTTTTTCTCCCAATTTGGTTGCCAATTATACCCTCCCCGTACAGCTCCCCGTATTCATGTTCCAAACCAACGGTGTGGCTACACACACACACACACACACACACACACACACACACACACACACACACACACACACACACAGTACAGCACACACACACATACACACACACACACACACACACACACACACACACACACACACACAGCACACACACACACAGTACAGCACACACACACACACACACAATACAGCAAACACACACACAGTACAGCACACACACACACACACACACACACACACACACACAATACAGCACACACACACACAGTACAGCACACACACACACACACAATACAGCAAAACACACACACACACACACACACACACACAATACAGCAAACACACACACACACACACACACACACAATACAGCGCACACACACACACACACACACACACACACACACACACACACACACACACACACACACACACACACACACACACACACACACACACACACACACACACACGTTACGGACCGTGGATCAGATGTCCAATCCATTGGCTGTGATTGTTCCTACCATGTATTAATGCACATCTTGTAAGTCGCTCTGGATAAGAGCTTTTTGTGCCTTGAATGTAATTCCTGTGTTTCCTTTATTGGCTTTTATGTGAAGTGACCCTGGCTGTACAGAAAGACGGCATTTAAATATAATAATAATAATAATAATAATAATAATAATAATAATAATAATAATAATAATAATAATAAACTTTATTTGTATGGCACCTTTCATACATGATATGCAGCTCAAAGTGCTTCACAATTGTAAATAGAATTAAAAAGCAGAGATAAATTAAGATGGTCAAAAATGCATAGGTAGAGGCATTCAAGGTAGACGTTAAAATAAATACAAATAAATAAATAAATAAAGATCAAAAGAAAAAATTGTAAAAAAATACATAAAATACACGACTGCATAAAATACAAAGACTGAAGGGCCTGGCGGATGGTGTAGTGGTCTAACGCACACGCACGATCGAAACCGCGTCTCTACCAGACCGGCCCTGGTCATCAGCCCCGATCGGAGGCGGGGGCGTTGGCTGTCGGCCTCCGGGGGAGGGAGAGCCGGCACGAGTCCGTCGAGGAGAAGGTTAAGGAGTCCGTGGAAGAATTCCCATCTCGAAGGAGGCGGGAACACTCAACCAGGAATGTGTGTCTCGATCCCGGAGGACAGACAATTTTACTGTACACATACAATACTTAATTGCGTAAACGTGTTTAACGTCTAACACATAATATGCATAAGGAGCCATCGCCACAGTAACTCGAGTTCCCCTTCACCTTTGTTATAATCATAATGTCCACTTCCAGGTTTCACACTAAAAGGCCGCTGGGGGAGAGACAGAGAGAGGGAGGGAGAGAGGGAGAGGGGGGGGGGAGAGAGAGAGAGGGAGAGAGAGAGGGGGAGAGAAAGGGGAGAGAGACAGAGAGAGGGAGAGACAGAGAGAGGGAGAGAGGAGGGGGAGAGACAGAGAGAGAGAGGGGGGTGAGAGGGGGAGAGACAGAGAGAGAGAGAGAGGGGAGAGACAGAAAAGAGAGAGAGAGAGAGACAGGAAGAGAGAGAGAGAGAGAGAGAGAGAGAGAGAGAGAGAGAGAGAGAGAGAGAGAGAGAGAGGGGGAGGGAGAGACAGAAAGAGAGAGAGAGAGAGAGAGAGAGAGAGAGGGGGAGGGAGAGACAGAGAGAGAGAGAGAGAGAGGGGAGGGAGAGACAGAAAGAGAGAGAGGGAGCCCTCTGCATTTATGAGATAAGTGTCCTGATGAATGAGTATTAGTGTGTGCCGAACTCGAGTGTCGTAATTATCACTCAATTACACGGAGCGCTTCCTCAGATCAGATCCCAGTCCATCACACACTAATTGTCCCTTGGCCTTGATTGCGTCCGTCTCTCGGATAATGTACCGTGTGTATTTAATGTAATAAGTAATTAATGTGATTTAATAAGAGGGTGGTCCTGCGTCTAGCTCTCTCCCCACAGCCCCCCACGCCCTCTCTCTCTCTCCTCTCTCTTTCTCTCTTTCTCTCTCCTTCTCTCTCCCTCTCTCTCCCCACAGCCCCCCCTCTCTCTCTCTCTCTCTCTCTCTCTCTCTCTCTCTCTCCCTCTCTCTCCCTCTCTCTCTCTCCCCACAGCTCTCTCTCTCTCTCTCTCTCTCTCTCCTCTCTTCCCCCTCTCCTCTCTCTCCCTCCCCCTCTCTCTCTCTCTCTCTCTCTCTCTCTCTCTCTCTCTCTCCTCTTTCTCTCTCCCTCTCTCCTCTCTCTCTCTCTCTCTCTCTCTCCTGTCTCTCCCCTCTCTCCCTCTCTCTCCCTCTCTCTCCCCTCTCTCTCCCCTCTCTCCCTCCCCTCTCCCCCTCTCCCTCCTCTCTCTCTCTCTCTCTCTCCCTCTCCCCCTCCTCTCTCTCTCCCCCTCTCTCTCTCTCCCTCTCTCTCTCTCTCTCTCTCCCTCCCTCTCTCCCTCTCTCCCCCTCTCTCTCTCTCCCTCTCTCTCTCCTCTCTCTCCCTCTCTCTCCCTCTCCCGCTCTCTCTCTCTCCCTCTCTCTCTCTCCTCTCTCCCTCTCTCCCTCTCTCCCCTCTCTCCCTCCCCTCTCTCCCCCTCTCCCCTCCCTCTCTCTCTCTCTCTGTGTGTAAATGTTTGACAGATAAACAGAGTGCTGTTCTAATGGGGCCTGATGGACCCTCTTCATAAAGAGTTTAATAAAGACGTCGCTAACGAGATCGAGACGCAATCAGGGGAATGAGTTAGAGCCTCCGGGCAAATCTCTACGACACTCACCACTCATAAATACCCCTCCATAATGCCCCTCCTGTACACTCACCACTCATAAATACCCCTCCTTAATGCCCCTCCTGTACACTCACCACTCATAAATACCCCTCCATAATACCCCTCCTTAATGCCCCACCTTAATGCCCCTCCTGTACACTCACCACTCATAAATACCCCTCCATAATACCCCTCCTTAATGCCCCACCTTAATGCCCCTCC
>JAINUG010000484.1:185000-190000 GCA_029706075.1 Aldrovandia affinis
TTTTTTTTTTTTCTCCCCAAGTTATATTACTGTCACCCAAAATGGCGCACAGAGGGTGTGTGTGTGTGTGTGTGAGTGTGTGTGTGTGTGTGTGTGTGTGAGTGTGTGTGTGTGTGTGTGTGTGTGTGTGTGTGTGTGTGTGTGTGTGTGTGTGTGTGTGTGTGTGTGTGTGAGTGTGTGTGTGTGTGTGTGTGTGTGTGTGTGTGAGTGTGTGTGTGTGTGAGTGTGTGTGTGTGTGTGTGTGAGTGTGTGTGTGTATGTGAATGTGTGTGAGTGTGTGTATGTGTGTGAGTGCGTGTGAGTGTGTGTGTGTGTCTGAGTGAGTGTGTGTGTGTGTGAGTGTATGTGAGTGTGTGTGCGTGTGAGACTGTGAGTGTGTGTGTGTGTGTGTGTGTGTATGTGTGTGTGTATCTGTATGTGTGTGTGTGAGTGAGTGAGTGTGTGTGTGTGTGAGTGAGTGAGTGAGTGAGTGTGTGTGTGTGAGTGTGTGTGTGTGTGACTGTGTGTGTGTGAACAGGAAGGTTGCAGGGATGTGATAATCTGTGAATAGTGTCATGGGGGAGGGCTGCAGCGGAGTAGTGGGGGGAGGGGTGTCGCTGGCAGCTCATCCATTTTTTATTCTCCACTCAGACGAATGAAACCAGAGACTCCCAGTACAGCGGGATCCTTCCCCACTTCAAAGCGCCCCCCCCCCCTCTGGGTAGACTCCTCTTCAAGGGTCCCTGCCCAGCTCTGCTGGAACCTGGCTAGGGCTCATTAACCCCTAAACACCTCACGCCCCCCCCGCCCCACCCCTCTAATTACCCTGGCATGCCCCCGCCAAGCCATGCTACCGGGAAGGGGGGGGGGGGGCACCCCGACGGACCGCTTCCGGAATGTTTCAAACGCGCCTGCCCTTTAATTGAAAAACCAGATCGGGACACTTTTGTGTTTAATTAGCGGGAGGAACGCCCGCTCTCTCGAATACATTATCTAGAGGGGGGGGGGGGAGAGAGAGAGGGGGAGAGGGGGAGAGAGAGGGGGAGAGAGAGAGAGAGAGAGAGAGGGGGAGAGAGGGAGAGAGGGAGAGAGAGAGAGAGAGAGGTGGAGAGGGAGAGAGAGAGGGATTGAGAAGGAGAGGGGAAAAGAGAGAGAGAGAGAGACAGAGAGAGAGATAGAGAGAGGGGGAGAGAGAGGAGAGAGGGAGAGGGGGAGAGAGAGAGAGGGATTGAGAAGGAGAGGGAAAAAAAGAGAGAGAGAGACAGAGAGAGAGAGAGAGAGAGGGGAGAGAGAGAGAGGGAGAGAGAGGGAGAGGGGGGAAGAGAGAGAGAGGGATTGAGAAGGAGAGGGGAAAAAGAGAGAGAGAGAGAGAGGGAGAAGGAGAAAAAAGAAAGAGAGACAGAGAGAGAGAGAGACAGAGAGAGAGAGGCAGTGAGAGAGGAGAGAGAGAGAGGGAGAGAGAGAATATTCCCTAGAAAGGCTTGGCGGATTTAATTGAGGGAACCTGCAAATTAAGTTCAATTTACTCAAAATGAACTCCTTCGGTGAGCTCATTAGATGTGTCTAATATCTCGGGCAAATTAATTATGCTAACGAAGTCAAGCGCAGAGGAGACCACTGGCGGATCAGACAAATTAAACAAACAGGAAGTCATTAATGGAGCAGTAGTGGGAGTCGGCCGGGCCCTCCCGAGTCCACCGCTACATTTGGGACCCAGGAGATGGCGCCATTGGAGGAGATGACCTACCACGCGGCAATGGACCACGCTGAACCGTCTACGGACTGGGGTTGGTCGCTTTGGGTCATCAATGAAGACGTGGGGCTTGGCGGACAGTGCGGCATGCGAGTGCGGTGACCCTGAGCAGACCGCCGACCATATAATCAACATCTGCCCCTTATATGGACCACCTCGAAGCCAGCCTCTTCGACCTAGGACCAGAGATGCGGGCATGGCTACGCGACACCGAGTTGGACATCTGACGTTCGAAAGAAGAAGAATGGAGCAGTGTAATACCGGGGCTGGGGGATAGCAGCGGTCCAACGCATCGTATCTTGGCTGGTCCAATACGAGTGTGCGCTGCCTGCCAGGGACGTGGTTCCAAACCGACGTCTCTACCAGACCGGCCCTGGTCGTCAGCCCCGATCGGGGTGGGGGTGTTTGGCTGTCCGTCCCCAGGGGGAGGTTGGGAGGGGGAGCGTGAGCCGGCACGAGTCTGTCGAGGAGCAGGTAAAGGTGTCCGTTGTAGAGTTCCGTCAAGGAAGAGGCGGATCTATCGGCCCGGAAAGAATGTCGACCCGGAGGACGGGTGGCGGACTCCTGTGGGGAAAGTGAATTGAGATATATATATATATATATATATATATTGAGGCTATAATTGGCAACAGAATTGGGATAAAAACTGGAAAAATTAGAAATAGAATTAGAAATGTGGTCCTGTGTGTCTCAGTAGGTAGAGCGTGGTTCTGTGTGGCTCAGTAGGTAGAGCGTGGTTCTGTGTGTCTCAGTAGGTAGAGCATGGTTCTGTGTGTCTCAGTAGGTAGAGCGTGGTTCTGTGTGTCTCTCAGTAGGTAGAGCGTGGTTCTGTGTGGCTCAGTAGGTAGAGTGTGGTTCTGTGTGGCTCAGTAGGTAGAGGATGGTTCTGTGTGGCTCAGTAGGTAGAGTGTGGTTCTGTGTGGCTCAGTAGGTAGAGCCTGGCGTTGGCAATGCTTAGGTTGTGGGTTCAATCCCCATTGGGGACCACATATACTGAAAAAAGTATGCATTCACTTTGGATAAAAGCGTCTGCTAAATGGCGTGTATTAAATAAAGAAAAAAGAAAGGTGGAACACAGGCTGTTACACACTGGGCTCGGAGAAAGATTTACTTTGTCGTGTGTTGTGTTTTGACGCTCCGGTCGCTGTTATTTGAACGTGAGGACTTGGACAGAACGCCAGAGCAACCTCGGAGCCTTGCCTGCAGTCTGTGATGCAACACTCGGATAAAGCAGTGAAATTATCCTTGTGGGTAAATAAGACCGATTACCCTGCGCGTGAGGGAGTTATTCCGTATTTAACCCTTAGGAGTCGCCGATCACGCCGGCGTGATCAAATCAGTAACTGGTTCAAGACACCGTTGCTTTAAAACGAAGTCACTTTGAGCATTGCCGTCAACTTCACTGGAAAGTGCTGGCTTGAAACCCCATGCTAGTTTGTTTGAATGACGTTGAAAGAGCAAGTAAAAACGGAGATGTTATCATTTTAATTTGATATAAAAATTATATTTACGCGAAAGCGCAGTATGTGAGGCAGGCGTCGCATTTGTCAGCGTTCGTTTTTGTCATATTATGAAACTGAAAAAAAATGCCCAGTTAGATTTTGGAGTTGGAGTTGAAAGTTTTTGTGGAGGAGAAATGAGGCGAGTTGAGCCTGGTGTGAGGCGAATGCTAAATGTACCACAAACCTTGCTTTTGTACGTCGAGGATGACAAACTTGAAGAAATTATTGGTAAGGAGTCTGACATCGAGAGTGATGCTAACGACGAAATTGACGACCCGTCTTTGTCCTCGACCACGAGACAAAATAGCCCAAGACCCCTAAGGGCTACATAACCCAGAGGAGGCAGGGATACAAACAAAACAATAATTCATTAAACTAATACTGACAAACACAAAAAGGGTGGGCTCTTCGGGGAATGCAAGCACACAAAGTCCACAATCCTTAGCTTTGTCGTCGTCCGTATTCCAAGTCCACAGTTCCTCACACAATCCAAGTCGGTACACAAACAACTCTCTCTCACCCACTACTCCAGGGGTCACTAACAGGCGGACCGCGGTCCGGTCCGGACTCAGAAGCCGTCCTATCCGGACCGCGTCCAAAAACCGATAAATGATTGACAATTACTACATTTTGACGGAGCATTTCAATTTTAACCGGCGCAGCTTTTCTAGCATTTACGGCACTGGTTTATCATTGCACCAGGCGCAAAATTCCGACGGGCGCAAAATTTAAGAAAACGTTAAAAAAAAAAAACACCACGGACCGGTCCCGAGGGCGCATTATTTCCTCGCGCACCCCCGTGCAGCTTCTTTTTCGCGTAGCACCCCCGCCGACAGACACCGGACCTTGGCTTGAGGCCATTTTATCTAACTGACCTCTTTGAATTTTACTTGAAGACCCCTGCACTACTCCAACACACTAACCTACTTCCTCCAAATGTGATAAGAGTCAGTCCCTTAAAGAGGCCTCCGAACGGCCTTCAGCTGTCCGTAGTCCCAATCGCTTGACTTTTTCAGGTGCAGGACTGCGGGCTGCTGGGAAATGTAGTTTTTCTGTTAATAAGGACATCTCCCATGTCACAGACCCTTTGATTAATACAATTCCTTTCAGCTGTCCCAGTTGGGGCTTCTCTGTCTGAACGACCCAACCAGTGCGAATCATTCATTATCCTACTGACACACGCAATACAAATAACACATAACACAAATGGATTTAACTTTGTGTGTATGGTGTGGTGTGATCTTAGTGTAGTGTCATATATACCATGGTAGGCTGGCAGTGTAGTGTAATGGTTAGGGGAGCTGGGCTTGTAACTCAGAGGCTGCTGGTTCAATTCCCAGGTGGGGGCACTGCCGTTGTACCCTTGAGCTAAAGGTACTTAACCTGGATTGTACGTAAAGAAATGTAAACTGTGTAAGTCGCTCTGGATAAGAGCGTCTGGTAAAATTTCTAAAATGAAAGAGGGGACAGGAGAGAGAGAGAGAGAAAGAGAGAGTGGGGAGAGAGAGGGAAGGGAGGGGGTTGTAGCTCATAGCTGTGGTTACGGTTGTAGCTCATCGATGTGGTTATAAGCACAGTGAGTCTGTTTGTGTGTTTGTATGTGTATGTGTATGTGTCTGTGTATCTGTGTATCTGTGTGTGTGTGTGTGTTGTGTGTGTTTTCATTTTTCCTGTAAGGCGGTCGGAGGAGCTGGGCGTTGACAGCGTTGCCGTGTCGACGGCAGTGACAGATGCAGTTGCCGTGGCGTTGCAGAATGAATAGATTA
>JAINUG010000484.1:195000-200000 GCA_029706075.1 Aldrovandia affinis
TACTGAGCCACACAGAACTGTGCTCTACCTACTGAGACACACAGAACCATGCTCTACCTACTGAGACACACAGAACCACGCTCTACCTACTGAGCCACACAGAGCTCTACCTACTGAGACACACAGAACCACGCTCTACCTACTGAGCCACACAGAACCACACTCTACCTACTGAGACACACAGAACCATGCTCTACCTACTGAGCCACACAGAACCACACTCTACCTACTGAGACACACAGAACCACACTCTACCTACTGAGCCACACAGAACCACGCTCTACCTACTGAGACACACAGAACCACGCTCTACCTACTGAGCCACACAGAACCACACTCTACCTCCTGAGCCACACAGCACCACGCTCTACCTACTGAGACACACTCCGGAGTACGGGTTACGGTCGACGGCCTGGTGAGTGCCGTCTCGGAGGAGACGATCTTTCGCCTTCATCACTACCGGTCGCAGGACTACGGCAGCGAACTCACAATACTAGGGAGGGATTGACATAAAATAGCGGGTCTAATTGGCTACTAAAGTGGGAGAAAATGAGATAAAATCAGAAACAAAAGCTTTAAGAAAATAAAACTGAGAGCAGCAGGCTTACTGCAGTTTGTGATGTCACGGCAGTGTGCATCTGTACCTCGGCTAGAACGGTCTTGTGGCGTGCTTGTAAAGTGTACTTATCCGGCGCTAGATTTTGTTTGCTTAGCCTCTGCGTTCGTATCCTGTCCCATCGGGTAGAATTGGCACTTAATGCTACTTTGTTATTGTAACTAGCTGGCTATAGTATCGCTGACGTCCAGCAGTTATTAGATTAGATAAGCTGCGTTGTAACTGTATTTCAAAGCTGATTGCGACTCAGCTGTTTTCTATCGGTTTTTATTGTATCAGCCCGTGTTTGTTGTTGAGTGTTCCTTTAGTAGCCTTAGAAGCGAACAGTTGTTAATTACTGTGCATTGTTGTCAGGTGGCACTCGCCATAGCGCCCAGCATCACTCGGCTATATTAGCAGCCATAGTTGTGGATAGCGGCAGCTTTTCGCGGCAGCCTCCCCCTAGCCTCCCCCGGACGCCTCGGCGGACAAAGACGGAGGAGTCTACCTGCAGGAGTACAAAGACTCGGCGGACAAAGACGGAGGAGTCTACCTGCAGGAGTCCACCGAGGGGGGCCAGCTAGGGAGTGCTCGCCGCACAGTAAGTATCATAGTTTTGTATCTCCCTGTTCTACTTCCTCTGCATCTAACACTACATGCTTCCTCCCTATCCCAGTCCATGTCTCCTCTTCTAGATTGCCTAGAAGGAGAGATTCTACCCACACCCGTAATCTGTCCAACCTCATCCACCCTCCTAGATCTCCCGGTGTTGACGTGGTGGTAGCAGGCGGACTATGGAACTGCCAGTCCGCTGTCCGGAAGGCCGATTTCATCTCGGCCCAGGCCTCACTACTCTCCCTGCAGTTCCTGGCGCTTACGGAGACCTGGATCACTCCGCAAAACACGGCCACCCCTGCTGCTCTCTCTGCCGCCTACACCTTCTCCCACACTCCCGACCCTCAGGTAGAGGTGGAGGGACAGGTATACTCATTTCCCCCTGTGGAAATTTGGTATTGTTCCTCTTCCTCACTTCTCACCCTCCTCCTTTGAATTTCATGCTGTCACTGTCACTGTTCCATGCAAACTGCACATCATTGTTCTTTATCGCCCTCCAGGTCCACTGGGAGTTTCCTAGAGCGAGATGGATGCCCTACTCAGTGCCTTCCCTGAGGACGGCACTCCCGTCTTACTCCTCGGGGACTTCAACCTGCAGCTAGAGACCTCCCAGGCCTCTGCATTCCTCCCCCTCCTTCAGTCCTTTGACTTCACCATGGCTGAATCCCCATCCACCCACAAGGCCGGCAACCAACTGGACCTGGTCTTCACCAGGAACTGCGCCTCACCCAACATTACGGTATCGCCTCTACATGTGTCTGACCATTCCTTTCTGTCTTTCTCCCTCCCCTCCCCTCTGTCCCTAAACCATCCTCACCTGCTCCCACTGTCCTTGTCCGTCGCAACGTCCGCTCTCTCTCACCCGCTGCCCTGTCAGCTACTGTCCTATCTTCCCTTCCCCCTGCTGATGCCTTCTCTCAGCTACCTGCTGAAGTAGCATCATCCACCCTACTTTCCTCTCTCTCCTCCTCCTTTGACTTACTCTGTCCTCTATCCGCTAAACCCGCTCGTCTCCGCCCCCCGCCCCTGGCTAACCGATTCCATTCGGGCTAACCGTCTGAAGCTGCGTGCGGCAGAAAGGAAATGGAGAAAATCCAAATCCCCTGCAGCTCTGTCTGACTTCCACATACTCCTGGCTTCCTTCTCCGCTAACCTCTCCTCTGCTAAGTCTGCATTCTTCCTTTCTAAGATTCAATCCTCTGTTTCCAACCCACGTAAACTCTATGCTACATTTTCCTCTCTCCTCACCCCTCCTCCTCCCCCCCCCCTCCTCTATAACCGCAGATGACTTCTCATCCTTCTCACGAGAAGGTTGAGGTCATTATAACTCCTTCCCCCTACCCCTCCCTCTCCCATCCCGCTACCTAAACCTCCCACCTCTCTGTCCTCCTTCTCACCCCTCCCTGACTCGGACATCCTTCAACTTGTTCTCTCCCACCGTCCCACCACCTGCCCTCTTGATCCCATTCCTTCCCCCCTCTTCCAGTCCATTGCTATGGACATCCTCCCCTTTGTCTCTAATGTCATTAACTCCTCTCTTTCCTCTGGCTCTGTCCCCTCCTCCCTCAAATGCGCCCAGGTTGTCCCCCTCCTCAAAAAACCCTCTCTGAATCCTGCTGTCATCTCTAACTACCGACCTGTCTCTCTCCTCCCATTCCTCTCCAAAACGTTAGAGCGGGCTGTCTATAATCAACTGTCTGCTCATCTCTCACAGAATGACCTGCTTGATCCTAACCAATCCTGGGTTCAGAGCAGGCCACTCCACAGAGACTGCTCTCCTTGCGGTCACAGAGGCTCTTCACGTCGCTAAGTCTCGATCCCTTAGCTCCGTCCTCCTTCTCCTCGACCTGTCGGCGGCATTCGACACCGTGGACCACCGGATCCTGCTCTCATCTCTCGTCGAGATGGGAATCTCTGGATCTGTGTTGACATGGTTTGAGTCCTACCTGGCTGACCGGTCCTACCAGGTGGCCTGGAGAGGATCCCTCTCCTCTCCCCGCACCCTCTCTACCGGTGTCCCGCAGGGCTCGGTGCTAGGCCCTGTCCTATTTTCTCTGTACACCAAGTCACTTGGTTCTGTTATTTCTGCTCATGGTTTTCCTATCACTGTTATGCTGATGACACTCAACTGTTTCTCTCCTTCCCTCCATCTGATACCCAGGTCCCGGCACGGATCTCTGCATGCCTGGCTGACATCTCCGCATGGATGTCCACCCACCACCTGAAGCTGAACCTGGGGAAGACAGAGCTGCTCTTCCTCCCAGCGAAGGGCTCCCGATGATTGATCGTCAATCACCGTGGAAGGCCCCATAGTGTCTCCGTCCCAGTCTGCCAGGAGTCTTGGGGTAACCCTGGACAACCAGCTGTGCTTCTCGAGCCATATTGCAGCGATCACTCGGACCTGCCGTTTCTCCCTCCACAACATCCGGAGGATCCGACCGTTCCTCACCCAAGAGGCCACTCAACTCCTGGTCCAGGCCCTGGTGATCTCACGTCTGGACTACTGCAACTCCTTGCTGGCAGGCCTTCCGGCCTGTGCCATCAAGCCACTGCAACTAGTCCAGAACGCTGCTGCTCGCCTGGTGTTCAACCAGCCGAAGTTCACCCACGTCACCCCTCTACTCTCTCCTCTCTGCACTGGCTCCCCATCGCAGCACGCATCAGATTCAAGTCACTGGTGCTTGCTTTTCAAGCGGCCAGAGGTACTGCTCCCCATACCTCCAGTCACTCATCACGCCCTACACCCCGTCCAGACCTCTCCGCTCCGCCTCCGCTGGCAGACTGACTGCCCCATCCCTCCGGGCGCCTGGCAGCCGCTCCTCGCGGTCTCGCCTCTTCTCTGTCCTGGTCCCTCGTTGGTGGAACGACCTCCCGCAATTGGTCAGGACTGCGGAATCACTTCCGATCTTCTGCAAGAGACTCAAAACCCACCTCTTCAGACTCCACTACCCCTGATCTCTGTCCATCTAGCTAAATTGTCTTCACCACTGTTTACTTGTTAAAAAAAAAAAAAAAAAAAACCCACTAACCTTTTCTTTCACAATGTTACAGGTATGATACGCAGATGCCTGCAATGATGTCTTTTGCCGTTTTACTGCACTGATCTTGTACGCTAACTTTGATTGTTCTCACCTTGTATTAATGCACATCTTGTAAGTCGCTCTGGATAAGAGCGTCTGCTAAATGCTTAAAATGTAAATGTAAAATGTCACGGCCGTTCAGTGCAGGCATCCATCCGTCTGAGACGCCTAACTCACAGGCGCACAGAAACGGCATGATTTAATCACGGCCTAAACGCATTTACGGTCGTAAACCTAGACAGAGACACAGGAAACACGGGCGAGGAAGAGGAAATGTGTTCGGCGGCAGGAAACAGGGAATGGGGCAGGAACAGGAAACAGGAAATGGGGAGGAGACAGGAAACAGGAAATGCGACCAGGACAAGAAACGTGATGGGGACAGGAAATGTGTTCGGAGACAGGAAACAGGAAATGGGGAGGAGACAGGAAACAGGAAATGCGACCAGGACAAGAAACGTGATGGGGACAGGAAATGACCCGGCAAACCAGTGCTGTTTGTTTGTGCTCCTGCTGGAAAAGAAACTCCCTGCCAACCGTCCCAGGAAGGCCAAACGAAAAACTATGAACTGGAAACCGGAGGCAGGAATACACCCTGGACAGGTCGCCAATCCATCGCAGGGCACACACACCATTCACTCACACACTCATACCTATGGGCAATTTAGACTCTCCAATTAGGCTAACGTGCATGTCTTTGGACTGTGGGAAAC
>JAINUG010000484.1:215000-222500 GCA_029706075.1 Aldrovandia affinis
TTTGGCAAATTTTTCATGGGCGCAACCCACATACTCAGCTGTGCTGCTCATCCCACAAATGCATGTTCCTTACAAATGGGGCACCATTTAAAAGGGAAATAAACAGGCTTTCCAACGGTATACAATGTATTGCCAAGAAGCATTGTTACAACAGATAAATAACAAACACAAATTTCCGAACTTTTTTGTTCGATGTTTATATTGTGGTGTCCCTAGGGGTTGGGCGACACTCACGGCCCTTTGCAGAGGCCGTAGGCAAGTTAAAGAACTTGGAGGCAGTGTTACAAACAAAACGATCAATTTAATAAACAAATCTTGACAAACACAAAAAGGGTGGGGTCTTCGGGGGAATGCAAACACACAAAGTCCACAATCCTTAGCTTTGTGTTTGTCCAAAATCCAATGTCGTAATCCAGGTCAGTTCCTCACTCACTCACACTCACACTCACACTCTCACTCTCACACTCACACTCACTCTCACTCTCTCTCTCACACTCACTCTCTCTCTCTCTCACACTCTCTCTCTCTCTCTCTCACACTCACTCTCTCACTCTCTCCCTCTCCCTCTCTCTATCTCTCTCACTCTCTCACTCTCGCTCTCACACTCGCTCTCACTCTCACTATCTTTCTCACTCTCTCTCACTCTCTCTCACTCTCTCTCACTCTCTCTCACTCTCTCTCACTCTCTCTCACTCACTCACTTCACACTCACTCTCTCTCACTCACACTCTCACTCACACACACTCTCTCACTCTCACTCACTCTCACACTCACTCACTCACACTCACACACTCTCTCTCACTCTCACTCAGGGTCCTCAAAACAATCCAGGTCAAACGCTATATACAATCACTCACAATTCTTTATGGTTATTCATAATAGTAAATGTTATTGGGGAAAATAACATTCTTAAATGAACAATATATACATGTACGTGTGTGTGTGCGTGTATAAATTCATAAATGAATAGAATTCTTTGTGAACGTATGTTTCTCAAAGTTATGTGTGTGTGTGTGTGTGTGTGTGTGTGTGTGTGTGTGTGGGCTTGATGTGTGTGTGTGTGTGTGGAGCAGGGGGCTGGGGCGGCGAATACATTTTACATTTTAAGAATGTAGCAGACGCTCTTATCCAGATGTGCATTAATACATGGTAGGAACAATCATAGTTTGCGCATGAGATCAGTGCAGTAATACAGCAATAGACATCATTGCAGGCAGCTGCGTACCATACCTGTAACACTGGGAAGGAAAAGGTTAGCAATTCTTTATTTTTTAAATGAGGAGTAAGCAGGTATACATATACAAGAAGTGTTGAGCAAGTAGGCAGAGGTGATGACAATAGGCTAGATGGACAGAGTTCAGTGGTAGTGGAGTTTGAAGAGGTGGATTTTGAGGGCAGACAGCCAATCATCCATCTCTCTCTCTCTCCCTCTCCCCCTCCCTCTCTCCCCCCTCTATCTCCCTCTCTTTCTCTCCCTCCCTCCCTCTCCTCTCTCCTCTCTCCCCTCCACCTCCCTCTCCCCTCCACCTCCCTCTCCCCTCCACCTCCTCTCCGTCTCCCTCTCCTCTCTCTCCCTCTCCCCCTCCCTCTCTCCCTCCCCCCTCTCCCTCTCCCTCTCACCTCTCCCTCTCCCCTCTCTCCCTCTCCCTCCTCTCCTCTCCCTCTCTCTCCCACCTCCCTCTCCCTCTCCCTCTCCCTCTCTCCCTCCCCCTCTCCCTCCCTCTCTCCCTCTCCCCTCCCTCTCCCCTCCTCCACCTCCCTCTCCTCTCCCTCTCTCCCTCTTTCCCCTCTCCCTCTCCTCTATCTCCTCTCCTCTCCCCTCTCCCCTCTCCCCTCTCTCCCTCCTCCCTCTATCTCCCCCTCCTCTCCCTCTCCTCTCCCCCTCCCCTCCTCTCTCCCCCCCTCCCCTCCCTCTCCCTCTCCCTCTCTCCCTCCCTCTCCCCCTCTCCCTCTCCCTCTCTCCCCCTCCACCTCCCTCTCCGTCTCCCTCTCTCCCTCCCCCTCCTCCCTCTCCCTCTCCCTCTCCCTCTCTCCCTCTCTCCCTCCCTCTCCTCCCTCTCCTCCCTCTCCCTCTCCCTCTCCTCTCCCCCTCCCTCTCTCCCTCTCCCCCTCTCCCCTCTCCCCTCCACCTCCCTCTCCCTCTCCCTCTCTCTCTCCCTCTCCCCCTCTATCTCCCTCTCTCTCCCTCTCCCCCTCCACCTCCTCCCGTCTCCCTCTCCCTCTCTCCCTCTCCCCTCTCCCTCTCCACCTCCCTCTCCGTCTCCCCCTCACTCTCTCCCTCCCCCCCTCTCCCCCTCTCCCCCTCCACCTCCCTCTCCCTCTCTCCCTCTCCCTCTCCCCTCACTCTCTCCCTCCCTCCCTCTCCCCCTCTCCCCCTCCACCTCCCTCTCCCTCTCCCTCTCCCCTCTCTCCCTCTCCCTCTCCCCCCTCTATCTCCCTCTCTCTCCCTCTCCCCCTCCACCTCCCTCTCCGTCTCCCTCTCCTCCCTCCCCTCCCCCTCTCCCCCCTCTCCGTCTCCCTCTCTCCCTCTCCCCCTCTCCCCCTCTCCCCTCCACCTCCCTCTGCGTCTCCCTCTCCCCCTCACTCCCTCCCTCTCTCCCTCTCTCTCCCTCTCCCTCTCCCCTCCCTCTCTCCCTCCCTCCCTCTCCCCCTCCACCTCCCTCTCCCTCTCCCTCTCCCCTCTCCCCTCCCCCTCTCCCTCTCCCTCTCCCCCTCCACCTCCCTCTCCCCTCTCCCTCTCTCTCCCTCTCCCTCTCCCCCTCTATCTCCCTCTCTCTCCCTCTCCCCTCCCTCTCTCCCTCCCTCCCTCTCCCCCTCCCTCCCTCTCCCCCTCCACCTCCCTCTCCCTCTCCCTCTCCCTCTCTCCCTCTCTCTCTCCCTCCCTCCTCTCTCTCCCTCCCCCCTCTCTCCCCCTCCCCCTCTCTCCCCTCTCTCTCTCTCTCACTCTTTTGAGTCTCTTGCAGGAAGATCGCAGGTGATGCCGTGCTCACAGAACGGAAGCTCATTGGCTATTCAGCGCGCAGTTCTACTGCTGTTCACCCCAGCGCTGCGGCCAATTAATCATTCATGAGCTCCCCAGCAGAGCAGGGCTTCAAAGAGACCCCCCACCATCACCCCCCACACCACCCGGCCCCCACCAACCCCCACCACCCGGCTTCACCCTTTTCATCTAGGCCTCCAAAGTGTCTAAGGTCAAAGTTCACCACGAGATAACGATGTCGTGGTATATATCGGAAATATCTACAAAGGTTTCTGTGTGTTTTGGGGTGTGAGAGCGCCACTCGGTTCGGCTTCCCCAGGGGACCCCCGAATCAATTAGGCTGTCCCGCCGCCTCCGTGTAGTGGGGAGGCTTCTGGGAATAACAAGGTGTCAGGGCCCCCACGACCCCACAGCCTCCCCACCACTCCTCTAATAACATCATACTACACGCTGTTAGCTTAATATTATTTCAGATTTCAGTGTGCTTATGTTGCACTGTGTCTGAATGAGTGTGTGAGAGAGAGAGAGAGAGAGTGTGTGTGGGGGGGAGAGAGAGAGAGAGAGAGAGAGAGAGAGAGAGAGAGAGAGAGAGAGAGGGAGGGAGAGAAGGAGGAGGGAGAGAGAGAGAGAGACAGAAAGAGAGGAGGAGAGAGAGAGAGAGAGGAGAGGAGAGGGAGAGAGGGAGAGGGAGAAGGAGAGAAAGACAGAAAGAGAGAGAGAGAGAAAGAGAGAAAGAGAGAGAAAGAGACAGAGAGAGAGAGAGAGAGAGAGAGAGAGAGAGAGAGAGAGAGAGAGAATTCCATTTGAAAAGACCACACACACAAAAATGAGCTCCTGAAATGTCTTCAACTTTTTTATGAAAAAACGAAACAGAGGAAACCGATAACCTGTGAACAGCAACATAAAGATACAGAGATTAATAAAGAAAACAAATATCAACAAAAATATCTATTATACCACCAAAAAAACCCAGAAAATCTCCAGCACAAGGAACCTGAAAAACAGCAAGGAACAAACCAACCAACCCTGCTAACCTGACACAAAACCTTGAGCTAAGGTAAGAAAAGAAGCTGAAAAACCCCAGCACAAAGACAAGAAAAGAGACAGAAGACTGACACTTCATTTGCAACATTGAAAGAAGTGAAACAAAATCAAATTTAAAAGAACTATTGGCCTAAAACATCAAAAAAAAAGTAGCTAATTTTGTGATTCTGGCAGTTGGAACAGAGTGTGTTACCATAGAGATGGAACCAAACAGCTACAGCAGACAGATAGAATACCCTGCTGACTGTAGCAGTGCTAAAGCCAAGAAAAAACACAAAGAGGAAACACTCTTGGCCAATACAGAGCAACTGTTTGCTGACTATATATTTTATAACAACAAAAAGATAAAAAACAACCTCCTCTTCCATACGGAGGACATCAGCACATGGAAACAGGTAATCTGTCAAAACTACACACACATTACCAAAGAAGGCATTGGTCGTGGTGGCCGCTTAACTGTGTGTCAAGATGAAACCCTAGACACAGACAACCCCCTGCTCACCATTACCTACTATACTAAAAAGAGGTACAGTGCTGATACAAGGAAATGAGGCAAGCCTCAACTCCTTTGAGGAACTCTTCCCCAAGATGAAGGCAGAAACTGAGAGAGAGCGACCCAACAGCAGCACTGTAGCAGGAAACACAGCATCAGAACAGGAAGAGGAGGATGACACAATGGTCCCAGAGGTCACAGAACCAGACCTGAAACCAACCACCAGTCCATCCGGGCCTGCCCATCCAACACCCCCCAAGCTCCTTCAGCAACTAAGAGAGAGCCTGTCCCTCTTGGAGCTGGACTTCACTGAGTTCAGGGAGCTCACTTTGGCCAGGCTAGCTGAGTCTGACACCACCCAACAGCTGAGACACGAGCTCCAGCAGCTGAAGCAGGACAACCAGGAGACCATGGCAGAGCTGAGGAGGGAGAACCAGAAAACCACCTCCGAGCTGAAAGAGACCCAGAAGAGACTCAGACAGCTGACACAGACCATACGAGAGCTGGAGGAGGAGAACAGCACCCTACGAGCCCAGACCCTGAAATTAAAGGAAGATACAGCTAACAGAGACTTGAGCTTTAGTAGAGAACTACAACAGATGAAGGAGCAACTCCAGGAGAAGAGCTGTCATGTATCTCCGTCCAGCTACACACATGCCACTGTCCCAACACCTACCCTCTCTCCTGCTGCCAAACCATCAACTCCTCCCGACCCCGGCAACTCACCCATCCCACAACCTTCACCCACTTCTCCGACCCTGACACCCAGAGACTCCCCCCCCGGACACACACTCCCTCCCTGCTGCCCAACCCCTTAACACAGAGCCCAACCCTGACAGACCAGCCAAGCCAGAAGCCCAGGTGGTCCTACTCATGGACTCCAACGGAAAATACTTGGACACCAAACGCCTCTTTCCTGGCCTCATCACCAGAGCCAAACGCTGCTGAAACACAGGCCAAGCCATGGAGCTGCTTAGGCAGGACACATTGGGGAACCCCAGTACATCGTGGTGCATACAGGCACCAACGACCTCCACACCCTACACGGGAAACTGCTGAGGCCATGACCAAGATGGCTAAGAGGGCCTCCAGAGAGTTCCCAAACAGCAGGATTGTAATTTCTACCCTTCTCCCCAGGACAGACACCCCTCCACATGTCATTCATGAGATCAACATGGAAATCTCAAGGAGCTGTGCAGCCCTCCCAAACATCCACCTAGCCCACCACACCAACATCGGGACATGGGATCTCCATGACAGGCTACACCTGAACAAGGCCGGGGTGAGAACATTTGCAAAAACACTGAAGGATGTTACCCTGGATCGCAACCCCAACAGCCTCGCCCACACAACTGCTCCTCTCAGGAACTACAGACCTCCCAGATACCAACAAGAAAGGCAGAGGAACACTGCCTCCCACCTTCCTGCAGCACCGCCCCCTGCAGCGCTCCGCCCCCAACCTATACCCTACACTCCTGCCCCACCCAGCCAGAGAAGACCCCCCCACCATCACCAACGGATGACCTACGCCTCTGTGATGAGCAATCCCACCCCTCTCCTACCCACTACACCAATGTCTGAACTAGGGGCAATCAAAGAGATGCTCCAGACTCTGTGCAGAGGACTACTGCAGACATGAGGTACAGAGATACCTTAGATAAAGAACACACACACGTTCTCACACACATAGATAAATACACACACACACACAGTTAGTCTAAATATATCCATTCTCCTATAAATTAGTTGCACCAGGTTAGTCTTTTCATCTGTTTCGTTTTGTTCATATTTTGGTTGAATTTATTTCTTTTCTTTCACAAATGAAATCTTTACAATAAGCTTTTGGAATATTCAGGGTTTATACTCCAGCACTTTTGGTCTTAAAACCACAGACCCTGATTTCCTAAATAATATAAATGATATTGATGTTTTGATTCTGTTAGAAACATGGTGTCGATCTGATGCAGTTACTCAATGTCCCCAGGCTACTGTGAAATCACAGTGCCTTCAGTTAAGCTGAGCACAGTGCACCGTGGTAGAGACTCAGGAGGAATGGTGATCTGGCTCAAAGCTGATCTCGCCAAATATACCACAATCGTGAAACAAAGCAAAAACCACATTTGGCTAAAAATTAATAAACGAATTTGTGAGGTAGATTTATATTTGTGTGCAATATACACCCCTCCATCAGAGTCACCATACCACGAAGAAGAGTTCTACAGCTCCCTACACACAGAGATATGTCAATTTCAAGCCCAAGGCAAAATACTTCTGTGTGGGGACTTTAATGCACGGACAGGTTCAGAACCTGACTGTATAGACCACACAGGAGATCAACATATATTCACACAGTCACTTCTGACCCCCTCACCCACAGCCATGAGGAACAACCCAGACAAAACAATTAACAGAAATGGGAAGGAGTTAATGCATCTCTGCAGAGCCTTGGGCTTGTATATATTAAATGGGAGGATCAGAGGGGACAGTTTGGGACGTTTCACCTACTGTTCAGCTCTTGGGACAAGTGTTGTTGATTATGCCATCTCAGACATGGACCCATCCGCATTCAGTGCCTTCACTGTCAGAGCACAAACCCCCCTTTCAGACCACAGTCAAATTAATATTTACTTTAAAAATCACACTAGCGATACTTTTAAGAAACAGCCCAGTAAGCTGTACAGTCTAAACCAGTCATACAGATGGGCTCCAAACAGTGCCGAACAATTTGTAAAGATTTTGAATTCGACCGAAATAAAAAATACAATCAACACATTCAACAATTCACACTACCAAAATAACTTTGAAGACGTTAATAAAGCGACAGAAGATATTACCCACATCTTCCAAAAAGCTGCATTAAATGCAAAACTTGGAAAAACAAAGAAACCCCACCATCGAAACGGTAAACAAAAAACCTCTGAAAACAAATGGTTTGACAATGAATGTAAAGAAATGAGAAAACACTTGAGACAGCTATCAAACC
>JAINUG010000484.1:227500-256741 GCA_029706075.1 Aldrovandia affinis
ACCACATAGTTAGACTAGGACCCTGTATGTAGATCTATATATATATATGCCATTTAGCAGACGCTTTTATTCAAAGCAACTTACAGTAGTGAATGCATAAATTTTTCAGTATATGTGGTCCCAGTGGGAATCGAACCCACATCCTAAGCGTTGCCAACGCCGTGCTCTACCTACCGAGCCACATAGAACCACTCAGATCTGTAGACACAATTCAAAGGTAGCAATAAAGCAATCAATGGAGAAAATAATAATGCCTAAGCCTAATAGAATACATAAACAAGTAGACGTGTAAAACTAAGCAACTATGTCCCTAAGTTAACAAAAAACAGACTACGGGGAGAGGTGCACCCTGAAGAGGTGAGTCTTCAGTCGTCGCTGAAGGTGGCCAGGGTCTCAGCTGTTCTGACTTCCACAGGAAGGTCATTCCACCATCGTGGAGCCAGAACCGTCAGGAGACGTGACCGGGTTTGAAGCGCAGGTGCGGAGGGGAGGTGCAATTTTCAAATCAGGCGTCCTGAGGTAGCAGAACGGAGTGGTCTGGCAGTGTTGAAACCCCTCCTTTATTGTGTAGGGTTTGAAGATCTTGAGGAGGTATGTTGGGGCTGATCTAATTAGCTCACTTCTTCAGCAAGGAGGGAACCTGGTGAAATCACCTGGTAATGCATTGGTTGCACAGAAAGGCACACACTCGGACTGACACCAGTGTTAGTGGAAACATAAACAACTCATTCAAGCTGAAAATGATGTTGGGGCTAATCCCTTGACTGCCTGGTATGCTAGGACCCTCCCCCCTCCCCCTGGGGCGGACAGCCAAATGCCGCCCCCTGATTGGTGCTCCCTACTAGGGCTGGGTCTGGAACAGTCGGGTTTCGAACCGCGACCGTGATAGGCAGCTCACACTCGCAAAGCACCAGCCAATGCGAGTCCGTTAGACCTAAGCCGGTTATTATACTCCGGGAGCTTGACCTGCAGGGGGCGCCAGAGAGTCACAGTCAGTCGTTACAACGGCAACACTGCCCTCTAGTGGTAACACGGCCAATCGCCCTGCCCAGCCCAGGCCAATCAAACACCTGCTGCATAGTACAGCACCAGCCAATGCTAAGCTTATTTTCTTCCGCTGTGTCTTTTAAAAATTTGATTAAAAATGACAAAATGCTTTAATATGAAAATACACGTCTGGATGCAGCGCAACCAGGGGAACAGCTATGAAAGGAAGTGAACAGACCATTTGGAATTATTTAATAAGTATTCATGGACAAAATATAATTAACATCAGTCTGTGATTCAGATATTTTTTAGGCCAGCAGAGAAGGCCTTGCAGGCCCTGACGGCCCACCACTGCTAAAATGTAAATGTAAATGTAATGTAAAGGAGCTTCCCGCACTGCCATATTGTAAGTTGACTGCATTGTCTCTGCTCTGGTGATACTCTGTTGATGTGTTTGTGTGTTTTTTCTTTTCTTTTCTGCAATGTGTATGGTCTGATGTTTAGTGTATCATGAGGACCACGATGGAAATAAGCCTTCGGGCTTTATTGTGTTTTTATATCCTCTGTGATTTTATTTGTACTTTCTCTTGTATGTTATGTGTGTTGGCCTATGTGCCGTTTTTAATCACCAAATAAACCAAACCAAACAAACAAACAAATATATCTATATACACTACCGTTCAAAAGTTTGGGGTCACCTGCTGGAAACTATTTTTATCTCATAATTGACAATGCTTTACACCGTATACATTTCTGTAAATACTTTAAAATGACAAAAAAACACATGAAACAATGAACAAAATGAACATCAAAGAAATGTTCAAGAAAATTGAATTGAAAATTGAATCTGGGATTCCTCAAAATAGTCACCCTTTGGCGTGAGAATAGCCTCACAAACAGGGGCCATTCGGTTAATACGTTTTAGCAGGAGATCACCCGACATGTTTTCCCAGCTCTCCTGCAGCAATTCCCAGAGAAACTTGTGGGTTGCTTTGCTTTGACTCTTCCTTTCCAGTTTGTCCCATACAAGTTCTATGGGATTGAGGTCTGGACACTGGGCAGGCCAGGTCTTTAGTTTGAGGCCAGGTCTCTATCCTTCACCAGATAGTTCTTGCACAACTTCAAGGTGTGTTTCGGTCGTTATCTTGCTGAAGAATGAAGGAGTGCCTGATTAGCCGTAGTCCAGATGGAAGGTGACCCCAAACTTTTGAACGGTAGTGTATATATATATACAGTATACATACACATATACCAGCATCTATAATTACTCAGTATGGAATAATTACAGTATTTATTGTGCAGCAATATGGACCCTGCCTGTGAGCAATGAGTCAAGTAAGTCCTTATAAAATATGAATTCATGTGAAAATCACAGCGCTCCCAGCTTAGATTAGGCTGTTGCTCCCTCTAGTGGCTATAATGTGCCACTACATTTCCCTTTCCGTGATTTCAGATAACCTTATATTCATTACATTACATTATGCTAAGACTACACTACCCACAATCCTCTGTGTGTGTGTGAGAGACTACACCATTACATTACATTACAGGCATTTAGCAGACGCTCTTATCCAGAGCGACTTACAGTTTACATTTCTTTACAATCCATTTATACAGCTGGATATTAACTGAAGCAATTCAGGTTAAGTACCTTTAGCTCAAGGGCACAACGGCAGTGTCCCCCACCTGGGGATTGAACCTGCAACCTTAACGTTACAAGCCCAGTTCCCTAACCATTATACCACACTGCCGCCTCAATACGTGCGCATCAATAAAGTCACCAAATTGCACAGAGCGCCAGCGTTTGCGCTAAGAGGTGGTCTAGTTGGACGTTAGCGCAAACTCATTATTTGACACCAAACTTGCATAGCGCTGACTGTATTCATTGTCACACCCCCTATTGCGCTGCCTAACCCATAGTCGTGCAAACGCCTTCATTGCGCACCACGAAATTGCCAAACTGTGCGGCATGGTGGTGCAGTGGATAGCATTGTCGCCTCACAGCAACAAGGTCTCGGGTTCGAATCCAGGCCGGGGGGCTTTCTGTGTGGAGTTTGCATGTTCTCCCGTGTCCGCGGAGTTTCTGCATGTTCTCCCACAGTCCCCACGTTAGGCTAATTGGAGAGTCTAAATTGCCCGTAGGTATGGGTTTGAATCCGGGTACTCCGGTTTCCTCCCCACAGTCGCCCCAAAGACATGCTCCACGTAACTAGGCTAATTGGATGAAAGTCCAAAAATTGCCAGATTTTATGGTATGAGTGTGTGAAGCACTCCATCTGAATGCCATGCCAGAGGGGAGGTTGGGGGTGCAAAATGGAGGTGGGGCCTAGGGCGACCTGTGGCCAGGAGATGTATTGACACACAAGCCTCTCGCCAGTCAATGTTGATTCTCTTGGGAAGAAAAAAGGCGTTTCCAGACTGTTTTGACTGGGGTGGCCCAAGTGGGGCACTGACCGGGGGGTGGGGGGGGGGTGTACGCGAAAAAAAGCTGAGACCTGTTCATTTATTTTGGGGGAGGCAGGGGTGCATGGGGGGAAAAAAAAGGGTTCGGGACCGCTGCTCTAACTTTTTCTTCTTAAATTTTGCCCCTCGAAATTTTGCGCCCGGTGCGCCCGCAGCATCTGGGGTGGCCATTCAGATTCCAGGGGTGGCATGTGCCACCCTAGGCCACCCCTAAACACGCCCCTGATGGCCAGTGATTCCACGGCCCTGACCGAGTGCGTGTAAACACGATGACTGCAATGTGTCGGTATGAAAACAAAAAGCGACCATTTCTGTGGTTAATTTGGTCCCCACTTCAGACTGTAGGGCCAGCGCTGTGCTACTGTACGACTCTCTCTTCACACACAGAGAGCTCAGTAATGACTCTGTCATCATAGATAGATAGATATACTTTATTGATCCCCAAGTTCATAATGTCACCAGCGCAGAACATGCAGTAGAGACAAACAAACAAACGAGACAAAGACAAAAAAACAAAAATAAAAAAAACTATCACACACATCAGTATAAAACAAACAACAATACAAAACTCTACATACAGTTCAGTTCATCAGTTAGGCAGCTGCCTCATTGAAATACGTCATGGCAGTGGGGATAAAGGACTTCCTAAAATGCCCCTCAAGTTTCAAGTTTCAAGGTTTTATTGTCAATCACAGATTATACAAGTATAACACGGTGAGTGAAATTCTTGTGCCAGAAAACGCCCGACAGCAAACAGCAGTAAGACTATACATTTTTAAACTATAAGTAGAACATAAATAAAATAGCTAAAAACGGTGCAACATTTAAACTATAAGCATACATTAAACATAAATAAAAAATTAAAGCTAAGAAACAGTGCAAAAATGTACCTATGTAAAACAGATTTAAACTGGGCAAGTGGGTGCCAATTATAATAGACTGAAAAATTTAAAAATACAAATATACTGGGAAAAATACAAAACAGAATAGTGCAAGTAGGAATGAAAGTGCAAATTACAAAACAATTGCAAATGCAATTGAGTGTGTGCAAAGCGCGAGGATCAGCTCTTGTTCAGCAGCCTGATGGCCTGACAATGGAAGCTGTCCCTGAGTCTGTTTGTGCGGCACTTGATACTACGGTATCGTATAAAACGATCGCTATGTTTGACTTTGGGTGAGCTGTACCCAAAGCTGTATCCAACCTCTTATCTACATACAGTGGGGTCCAAAAGTTTGAATCCACTACCAAGATCTGTTTGTTTTCATCATTCATAAAAAACGAACACAACATTTTGTGGTTCTGTGTGGCTCAGTTGGTAGAACACGGCATTGGCAATGCTTAGGTTGTGGGTTTGATTCCCATTGGGACCACATATACTGAAAATGTATGCATTCACTACTGTAAGTCACTTTGGATAAAAGCGTCTGCTAAATGGCATATATTATTATTATTATTATATTTTTACTCAGGAGAACAGGGCTGATCTGGCACAGTCGGATTTCGAACTGCGGCTGCTGTGGGCAACTCGCATTCCGGGAGAATGCTTTGACCATTACGCCACCTGAGGGCCCTTCATCCTTTTTTAAATAACCGTTATTTCTGGGCCTCTTGGCAGTGGGCCAGTGTTCTGGATCCTGGGAAGTGTTGGGCTGTGAATGAATACCAACTGTTTGTTTTTTCATCCCTCTCTCCCAAGCACATTAGCTTCAGTGTTCAGAATGGTTTGTGGAACTCCCTTCTACATGACATTACATTTACATTTTAGGCATTTAGCAGACGCTCTTATCCAGAGCGACTTACAAGATGTGCATTAATACTTGGTAGGAACAATCATAGTTTGCGCACGAGATCAGTGCAGTAATACAGCGATAGACTTCATTGCAGGCGTCTGCGTAGCATACCTGTAACACTGGGAAGGAAAAGGTCAGTGTTTTCTATTTTTCTTCACTGAGGCGATGAGGATCCGTAAAGGCTGTTCTGCTAGAGGCCGTTTCAGGATCTCTGTCATGCGTATCTGTTCTGCTAGAGGCCGTTTCAGGATCTCTGCTGCAGTGTCGTCGTCTCCCTCAAACTGTGAGACATTTGGAGATCTCTCTGTTGGGTAAACAGCCGGGTGGGTGGTCAGCTGTCAGGAGAAACGGAATCAATAGATCAACTGAAAGGTTATTGTCCTGAGAATGAACGAACGAACGAACGAACACACACGCACACACACACACACACACACACACACACACACACACACACAAAGTAAGATCATTTACCTTCGTTTTGCAGATCACTTGTCTCATCTACAATCAGAAACACAAGGGAGGGGGTTAGTTGTGCATGCAGTGGATACAGATTCTTCTGCACAGATCTGAGCTTGTGACACCCATTCATGAGTGATTTTTTTTTTTTTGCCAGCTGGCAACATTGCTCTTGGGGAAATGCACTGCTTTTGTAGGTAGCTAATGTTAGCTTGATACCAAAATCCTCAGTAGTTATTTGACGTTAACCATTTGGTCTCAGTTCACCACCAATTGTGTGACATAGGTTAGCTGCTAATCAAATTAACCAGCTACAGTATATTAATACGGATAGTCAGATACAGTTTACTCTAAGTTATCATCAAAATAAAAAATTAACCCTGCTAAGTAGACACCTGCTGATGCACAGTTGTCTAAATGTAATATAGGCCAGACTAACCCATGGTGAAATACTACATCAAAAATAACATTCACAGTCACTTGATGAGTATGAGAAATGACATTTTGCAGTTTCTGGAGCACACTTTCTTATGTCTGTTACAGGATCCTATCATAAGCTATGATGGTTTAAAGATTTTTATTTTATACATCAAGCATGACTGCGTTCTATTTGGCCCTCACCGATGTTTGCATCGTTGGTATTTATATTTCCACAGTCCACGACTAACAAGCTCCCCATCTGGCGAGTATAGTGTCATTAAACACACACACCTCTAGTCACAGGGAGTATACTGTCATTAAACACACACACCTCTAGTCACAGCGAGTATACTGTCATTAAACACACAGACCTCTAGTCACAGGGAGTATACTGACATTAATCACACAGACCTCTAGTCACAGGGAGTATACTGACATTAATCAAACAGACCTCTAGTCACAGCGAGTATACTGACATTAATCAAACAGACCTCTAGTCACAGGGAGTATACTGACATTAAACACACAGACCTCTAGTCACAGGGAGTATACTGACATTTGGTCGCAGCGCTGTATTGGGCAGCAGTGCGACAGCCTGTGCGAACACGGCACATTCGGTTTCATTTGAAGTGTACGGAGCCCTTAAAGGAGGGATTGTGTGTTTAATGCAGACTCTGTTCACAGCAGATTCTTCAGTATTTACCTTCGTCATTTTTCTTTATGAATCTGTAGCCCAGGTAGCCCAGGTAGGCCAGGACGGCACAGCCAATCAATCAGCACAAAGGTAACAATGGAAACAATTCCAAATGGTTTCCATGGATCAGCACCTGAGAAAGAGGGAGAGAAAGAGGGAGAGAAAGAGGGAGAGAAAGAGGGAGAGAAAGAGAATTGAAAGATGCGCCCCCACGCTTCTCTGCAGGCGTAGGGGCCGTTTCAGCACAGGAATCCTTCCTCACACCTGCTTCTAGCCAGAGTTCCAACGCCCATCTCCCATGGGAAATGGGTTACGGCCAAATTGGGGTTTTTAGCCGTGCACACCAGCGTTGGGGATCGGGGGGGGGGGGGGGGGTTTCATCATCGGAAGAAGCACACATGCTGGAAAGGCCCTATACCTCTGGTGAAATATGGGGGTGGATCTTTGATGTTATGGGGTTGTTTTGCATCTGCTGGTCCTGGGGCTCTTGTTAAGGTCAATGGAATCAGGAAGTCCAGCACCAAGACATTTTGGCCAAAAACCTGGTTCCCCTCTGCCAGGGATCACAGGTATCTGTGTGTGTCAGACTGCAGTGTGTGTGTGTGTCAGACTGCAGTGTGTATTTGTGTGTGTCAGACTGCAGTGTGTGTGTGTGTGTGTATCAGAGGCTGCAGTGTGTGTGTGTGTGTGTGTGTGTAACAGACTGCAGTGTGTATCTGTGTGTGTCAGACTGCAGTGTGTGTGTGTGTGTGTATCAGAGACTGCAGTGTGTGTGTGTGTGTGTGTGTGTATCAGAGACTGCAGTGTGTGTGTGTGTATGTGTAACAGACTGCAGTGTGTATCTGTGTGTGTCAGACTGCACAGTGTGTGTGTCAGAGTGTGTGTGTATGTCAGACTGCAGTGTGTATCTGTGTGTATCAGACTGCAGTGTGTGTGTGTGTGTATCAGACTGCAGTGTGTATCTGTGTGTGTGTCAGAGGCTGCAGTGTGTGTGTGTGTGTGTAACAGACTGCAGTGTGTATCTGTGTGTGTGTGTCAGAATGCAGTGTGTGTGTGTGTATCAGAGACTGCAGTGTGTATCTGTGTGTATCAGACTGCAGTGTGTGTGTGTGTGTGTATCAGACTGCAGTGTGTATCTGTGTGTGTGTCAGAGGCTGCAGTGTGTGTGTGTGTGTGTAACAGACTGCAGTGTGTATCTGTGTGTGTGTGTGTGTGTGTCAGAATGCAGTGTGTGTGTGTGTGTATCAGAGACTGCAGTGTGTATCTGTGTGTGTCAGACTGCAGTGTGTGTGTGTGTGTGTGTGTATCAGACTGCAGTGTGTATCTGTGTGTGTGTGTGTGTGTCAGAATGCAGTGTGTGTGTGTGTATCAGAGACTGCAGTGTGTATCTGTGTGTATCAGAGACTGCAGTGTGTGTGTGTGTGTATCAGACTGCAGTGTGTATCTGTGTGTATCAGACTGCAGTGTGTGTGTGTGTGTGTGTGTATCAGACTGCAGTGTGTATCTGTGTGTATCAGAGACTGCAGTGTGTGTGTGTGTATCAGAGACTGCAGTGTGTGTGTGTGTGTGTGTGTGTCAGACCGCAGTGTGTATCTGTGAGCAGAGAGGGGGATTACAGGAGGTCTTACCTGAGGTCTTAGGTGAGGTCTTAGGTGAGGTCTTAGGTGAGGGGGGAGTGGTTAGCTCTACAGGGGCTGGTTCAGGAAAAGAAACACAAGGCATTCATAATCAGTGTGGACTCTGTTTAATGTTGATTGTGTAACTAACTAAAAAATCTGAAACAATTTTCATTTTTTATTTTTTTTGATAATTTTTAAACAAACTGGTGAAAATGTTCATCCATCCAATTTTACTTTAAAAATTAAAAAATATTCTTTACACATTTACACATTACACATTTTTTGTAGTTATCCTGACTGATTTACACATTTTATCACTTCTAAAGCACAGAATAATTTAATGTCTCCCATATCACATACACACAGAAGCATGAATACACACACACACACACACACACACACACACACCGCCCACATTCAGCTGGTACTGGTACTGTTTACTGGGCCCATCATTATTCCAAAGTGCATACATCCCAGAATCCTCCACCTTCAGCCCAGAAATGGAGAAGAGTCCAGTGGCGCTGTTCCAATGCACTCTTCCCTCTCTGAAGTCCCTAAGCTGACCGCCTGTGACATCTCCGATGGTTTAGATGGTTTGTGTGAGTCAATGACCCAGATTTCTTTACTGCATCTGGGAAAGCCACACTCTGCCCCACTACGCCATTCAGCACCACGTACTGGGCAGAGGACACTCCCAGTCCTGGAGACACACAGAAGGACCATCATCAGAGACCAACACCAGATAATATATACTACATTTTATACCACACACACGCACGCACACACACACACACACACACAAGCCCCCCAGGGTAGCCCAGACACTTCTAATGCAGCTATTGAGGGAGATTCTGAACCCGGTTAAAAGTGAGCCACAGTCGCGAGACCGGAAACACAGGGCTAAGCCCAAAGTACAAGTATTTAGCAACAAGCTACGCTAACAGGGCCACGATCGCCACATTACTGGTAACTAACTCGTTTATGACAACGAGGGAGAGGTGGAAAAAGTGCCTTCATACGTCCCGATCATTAGAAGCAGAACTATTGAGATAATACTCCTCATCTTTGGAGAAGTGCGCAGGAAGTGTTGTCCAGCCCCGTTTGTTATTGTGCTCAGATTAGTACATTAGTATGGCGATGAGTTGCTCAGTTTTTGAATATTTCAGCTGGGTAATTTGTGACATTTCAAAATCCGGCTGAGATGTTACTGGGGGCAGAGTGTCACCCAGCCAGTCTGCTGCTTTCCGCTGTGAACCACGTGGGGTTTCACAGCCCAGGTAACCAATGAAAGAACGAAGCGGAAAGACGAAGTGAGGGAGGAGCCGCACCGCCACTATAAATGATCCTGACTGCAGAGCGCAATAACAGACTGGTTCGACAACGCTTCCTGCGCACTTCTCCAAAAATGAGGATTATTATCTCAATAGCTGTTTCTACTGATCGGTACGTATAAAGGCACTTTTTCCACCTCTTCCCCGTTGTCATAAACGAGTTAGTTCAGTATTGGGGCGATCTTGCCCCTGTTAGCGTAGCTTGTTGCTAAATGCTTGTAAAGTGCTTGTAAATATCTGCGTAGTTAGCTAGCGGCTAGTTGTTCCGCTAGTTTTCCGTGCAAATACGCGGTTATGCTTGTGTTGTTTTGTAATGTGTTTAGCCAGCTAACAGTCGCTTGTGTAGCGCTAGCTTATTTCATTGTGCTGTGTCATTTGGACTCTTACGTTTTTGTAGCGTTATTGTTTTCCTGCATTGTTAGCCACCTAGCCGCTACCGAGCGCTGGTTTTATTACAATTTGCTGCAACAAAATGGCCGCTTCACCCTCACGCGCACGCGCACGCGCACACTCACACAAGCCCCCCATAACTAAAATAAAATACGTTACAAATAAATAAAGATTAAGAAGCTAGGTTAAGCAGATGGCAAATCAGTTAGCTAACTAGATAGCATATTAACTAGCAACCAAGCCAGGAATATTAATGTAATAAAACGGCCCGTATCGCAGTTTCCAGTGTTAATGGTGGCGTGTCGCTAGCTACCTAAACAACGAACGTGATCTAGGCAGCTATGAGGCGGGTACATGTGAGCTATGCTGCATTTTCCCTCCCGGTAGAGACCACAGTAAATGTTCATTTTAAACATCCCCCTTTATGAAGACTACAATTCATTATCAGGGGAGAGGTGCGTAGATTAGCTAAATCTACTATATTAGCTAGTTCATATGTAACGTTAACGTTAAACTATTTTTTTGCAACTCACCATCAGCGTCATGTTAATTTACTTAGCTAGCTAGCAAATGGCAGCTAAGTCATACTGTCAGAATAGCTAGCGTGAATAAGTCAACAAACTGACAGGTGATTCGTGGCTAATATAGTAGATTTAGCTAATACACACAAACAGAGATAATGACGACCACTTCTGGGTTGATAGCTGGTCAGATAACGTAAGCTAGTTGGCCAAATAGCTAACGTTAGCTAGCTAACGTAGGCTACTAGTTAGCTAACTCAGGTGTGAGTGAAAATTACCTTCAACATCATGAATGTATCCCTCGATCCAGTTGCTGTACCCTTTGGTCTGGACAAGTTTGGGGATCCGGTGTTGCTCGTCCGCCCATTTATCTACCAATGCCGTGGTTATAGGGGCAAGAGCAGAAGATTTGTGGTCCATTTAGCATTCATTACTCCTCGTAGCTGCGTAACGCCGGTATGACTTCCGGTCGGGTTTCCCAACCCAACAAAGCCTATTTTTCGCTTTAAAAACACGAAAACTACGGCGGTGAAAAACTATCCAAGTCTGGTAATCATTCGGTTTTATTTTTGCAAGATTCCCTCCTTTTGTAGGACTTGCACCCGGGGACGCAGCAGTAGGAAGACATTCGTAGATGTAAACTATGAAAACAGTGAGAAAAAATCAGTTCCATGTATGACTTCCGGTCGGGTTTCCCTACCCAAAAACACGAAAACTACGGCGGTGAAAAACTATCTGAGTCTGGTAATCATGAGTTTGTAATCCCGATAGTGTATTATGCCTGTTGTTTTGACAATTTCCGTTCTTGAAGTGGCATTTTTATAATTATATTTTGTATTGAACTCAATGGGTACTTCCGCATCTACCCAACCAATTACGTCAGAGCTAACCAATATGGCGGCGAAGTGAATAAGGCGAATTGAGATAATAATCCTCTTTTTGGGACAAGCGAGCAGGAATCACTTCCAATCTTCCGCAAGAGACTCAAAACCCACCTCTTCAGACTCCACTACCACTGACCACTGTCCATCTAGTCAATCTGTCGTCATCACTGTTTACTTGTTCTAAAAACACAAACACAAAAAAACACCCACTAACCTTTTCTTCCCAGTGTTACAGGTATGGTACGCAGACGCCTGCAATGATGTCTTTGCCGTTTTACTGCACTGATCTTGTACGCTAACTTTGATTGTTCTCACCTCGTATTAATGCACATCTTGTAAGTCGCTCTGGACAACAGCGTCTGCTAAATGCTTAAAATGTAAAATGGAAGCGTCTTGCTCAACGGTCAGGCTCATTTATAAGGGCGGTGCGGCTCCTCCGTCACTTCGTCTTTCCGCTTCGTTCTTTCATTGGTTACTTGGGCTGTGAAACCCCACGTGGTTCACAGCGGAAAGCAGCAGACTGACTGGGTGACACTCTGCACCCAGTAGCATCTCAGCCGGATTTTTAAATGTCACAAATTACCCAGCTGAAATATTCAAAAACTGAGCAACTCATCGCCATACTAATGTACTAATCTGAGCACAATAACAAACGGGGCTGGACAACACTTCCTGCGCACTTCTCCAAAGATGAGGATTATTATCTCAATAGCTCTGCTTCTAATGATCGGGACGTATGAAGGCACTTTTTCCACCTCTCCCTCGTTGTCATAAACGAGTTAGTTACCAGTAATGTGGCGATCGTGCCCCTGTTAGCGTAGCTTGTTGCTAAATACTTGTACTTTGGGCTTAGCCCTGTGTTTCCGGTCTCGCGACTGTGGCTCACTTTTAACCGGGTTCAGAATCTCCCTCAATAGCTGCATTAGAAGTGTCTGGGCTACCCTGTGGGGGTGTGTGTGTGTGTGCGTGTGTGTGTGCGTGCGTGCGTGTGTGTGTGTGTGTGTGTGTGTGTGTGTGTGGTATAAAATGTAGTATATATTATCTGGTGTTGGTCTCTGATGATGGTCCTTCTGTGTGTCTCCAGGACTGGGAGTGTCCTCTGCCCAGTACGTGGTGCTGAATGGCGTAGTGGGGCAGAGTGTGGCTTTCCCAGATGCAGTAAAGAAATCTGGGTCATTGACTCACACAAACCATCTAACCATCGGAGATGTCACAGGCGGTCAGTTTAGGGGCTTCAGAGAGGGAAGAGTGCAGTGGAACAGCATCACTGGACTCTTCTCCATTTCTGGGCTGAAGATGGAGGATTCTGGGATGTATGAACTTGTGAATAATGATGGGCGCAGTAAACAGTACCAGTACCAGCTGAATGTGGGCGGTAAGTGTGTGTGTGTGTTATTCATGCTGCTGTGTGTGTGTGATATGGGAGACATTAAATTATTCTGTGCTTTATAAGTTATAAAATGTGTAATATTTATGTCAGTCAGGGTAACTACAAAAAATGTGTAACTCAAGGTGTGAAGAATATATCCCATAATCCCCCTCTCTGCTCACAGATACACACTGCAGTCTGACACACACAGATACACACTACAGTCTGATACACACAGATACACACTGCAGTCTGACACACACACACACACACACACTGCAGTCTGATACACACACTGCAGTCGGACACACACACACACACTGCAGCCTCTGATACACACACACACTGCAGTCTGATACACACAGATACACACTGCAGTCTGACACACACACACACACACACTGCAGCCTGACACACACAGATACACACTGCAGTCTGACACACACAGATACACACTGCAGTCTGACACACACAGACACACACTGCAGTCTGACACACACAGATACACACACACACTGCAGTCTGATACACACACACACACACTGCAGTCTCTGATACACACACACACTGCAGTCTGATACACACAGATACACACTGCAGTCTCTGATACACACACACACACACTGCAGTCTCTGATACACACACACACTGCAGTCTGATACACACACACACTGCAGTCTGACACACACAGATACACACTGCAGTCTGACACACACACACACACACACACACTGCAGTCTGATACACACACACACACACTGCAGTCTCTGATACACACACAGACACACACTGCAGTCTGACACACACACACTGCAGTCTCTAGTACACACAGATACACACTGATTACGAATGTCTTGTGTTTCCTTTCCATGTGATCCTGAACCAGCCCCTGTAGAGCCAACCGCTCCCCCCTCACCTATGACGTCACGTAAGACCTCCTGTAATACCTCTCTGCTCACAGATACACACTGCAGTCTGACACACACACACACTGCAGTCTGATACACACAGATACACACTGCAGTCTGATACACACACACACACACACACACTGCAGTCTCTGATACACACACACACTGCAGTCTGACACACACAGATACACACTGCAGTCTGACACACACAGATACACACTGCAGTCTGACACACACACACACTGCAGTCTGACACACACAGATACACACACACTGCAGTCTCTGATACACACACACACACACACTGCAGTCTCTGATACACACACACACACACACTGCAGTCTGACACACACAGATACCTGTGATCCCTGGCAGAGGGGAACCAGGTTTTTGGCCAAAATGTCTTGGTGCTGGACTTCCTGATTCCATTGACCTTAACAAGAGCCCCAGGACCAGTAGATGCAAAACAACCCCATAACATCGAAGATCCACCCCCATATTTCACCAGAGGTAAAGGGCCTTTTCAGCATGTGTGCTTCTTCCGATGAAACCCCCCCCCCGATCCCCAACGCTGGTGTGCACGGCTAAAAACCCCAATTTGGCCGTAACCCATTTCCCATGGGAGATGGGCGTTGGAACTCTGGCTAGAAGCAGGTGTGAGGAAGGATTCCTGTGCTGAAACGGCCCCTACGCCTGCAGAGAACGTGCGGGCGCATCTTTCAATTCGCCTCTTTCTCTCCTCTTTTTCTCCCTCTTTCTCTCCCTCTTTCTCAGGTGCTGATCCTTTGACAACATTTGAAATTGTTTCCATTGTTACCTTTGTGCTGTTTGGCTGTGCCGTCCTGGGCGTCCTGGGCTACCTGGGCTACAGATTCATAAAGAAAACGGCGAAGGTAAATACTGAAGAAACTGCTGTGAACAGAGTCTGCATTAAACACACAATCCCTCCTTTAAGGCCTCCGTACACTTCAAATGAAACCGAATTTGCCGTGTTCGCACAGGCTGTCGCACTGCTGCCCAATACGCCGCTGTGACCAAATGTCAGTATACTCCCTGTGACTAGAGGTGTGTGTGTTTAATGTCAGTATACTCCCTGTGACTAGAGGTGTGTGTGTTTAATGTCAGTACACTCCCTGTGACTAGAGGTGTGTGTGTTTAATGTCAGTATACTCGCTGTGACTAGAGGTCTGTGTGTTTAATGTCAGTATACTCCCTGTGACTAGAGGTGTGTGTGTTTAATGTCAGTATACTCCCTGTGACTAGAGGTCTGTGTGTTTAATGACAGTATACTCGCTGTGACTAGAGGTGTGTGTGATTAATGTCAGTACACTCCCTGTGACTAGAGGTCTGTTTGTTTAATGTCAGTATACTCCCTGTGACTAGAGGTCTGTGTGTTTAATGTCAGTACACTCCCTGTGACTAGAGGTGTGTGTGTTTAATGTCAGTACACTCCCTGTGACTAGAGGTCTGTTTGTTTAATGTCAGTATACTCCCTGTGACTAGAGGTGTGTGTGTTTAATGACAGTATACTCGCTGTGACTAGAGGTGTGTGTGATTAATGTCAGTACACTCCCTGTGACTAGAGGTCTGTTTGTTTAATGTCAGTATACTCGCTGTGACTAGAGGTCTGTGTGTTTAATGTCAGTACACTCCCTGTGACTAGAGGTGTGTGTGTTTAATGTCAGTATACTCGCTGTGACTAGAGGTGTGTGTTTAATGTCAGTATACTCGCTGTGACTAGAGGTGTGTGTGTTTAATGTCAGTATACTCGCTGTGACTAGAGGTCTGTTTGTTTAATGACAGTATACTCCCTGTGACTAGAGGTGTGTGTGTTTAATGTCAGTATACTCGCTGTGACTAGAGGTGTGTGTGTTTAATGTCAGTATACTCCCTGTGACTAGAGGTGTGTGTGTTTAATGTCAGTATACTCCCTGTGACTAGAGGTGTGTGTGATTAATGACAGTATACTCCCTGTGACTAGAGGTCTGTTTGATTAATGTCAGTATACTCGCTGTGACTAGAGGTGTGTGTGTTTAATGTCCGTATACTCCCTGTGACTAGAGGTGTGTGAGTTTAATCGCTCTTCGATTAAGTTTCACTATAAGCCATGTAGGGCATAACCCACACACTCACCCGCCCCGTCTCTCCATTAACAGAGGTTGCAGGAGGCGAGAACAGGTGTGCAGAGGTATGAATGATGTGGCTCAGGTGTGCGTTCACCACGCTTGACTGGCTTCCTCAAAAATGCTTCCGACGTGCTTACAACATTTTTGCATGGTAAACGAATAGTTCATCATAGATTTTGAGAATCTTTATTATAAATATTAGTTGGCTAGCAGTATTGTTTCCTTCAATCATGAACCGCAAACTCAAACTCAGAAGGCTTTTTGCAATTGCGGCCATTTACTTGCGCTGGAAACGGCTCGCAATTTGTCTCCGGTACGTTTTCCAAACGTTTTTCCAAACGTACCCATGCGATAAAAAATAGCCTTTTAACCAACACAAACATTAAATAAGATGTATGTAGGCCATATAAGTTTAGCTAGCTATAAATATTTATGCTTTTAGGATTAAATAAAGTATGAGGGTACTGCAGACCGCTGTTATCAGTTTCTCCTCACTCATGTTGAAGTGCCCTGCATTCTAACAGGGGGCGATTTGGCAACTAGTTGCCCGAAATGCATTGATTGTCTATGAGAGTGGGCGACTTCCAGTGATTGGCCGATTCCGCGATTTGTAGGCGTGGCGGCGACACAGAAAAGTTGAAAATTCTGAACTTTCGGGCGATATCGCCCGGTAAGAGCCAATCAAATTCATGTCTTGCTCTTTTTACCTTCCACGCGGAAACCAACACAACACCGAAATTTTGTTCCTAGTTCCGACACTTCAACATGAATGCCCCCATGTTTAGTGTATCTTGTGGTTCTCTGTGGCTCAGTTGGTAGAGCACAGCGTTGGCAACGCTTAGGTTGTGGGTTCAATCCCCACTGGAGCCACATATACTGAAAAAATATTTATCCATTCACTACTGCAGTGAAAAAAGCCAACAGGATGCTAGGATACATAGCAAAAAGTATTGAGTACAAATCAAAGGAGGTTATATTAATGTTATATAACGCCTTTGTCAGACCGCACTTAGAATACTGTGTGCAGTTCTGGGCACCGCACTACAAGAAAGATATTGAAGCTCTTGAAAAAGTCCAAAGAAGGGCAACTAAACTGATACCTGGTATGAAAGGTAAAAGTTATGATGATAGACTTAAGGCACTCAATCTATTTAAACTTAGCAAACGCAGACTTAGGGGATTTGATTGAGGTTTTAAATTCCTAAAAGGGATTAACAAAGTACAATACCAAAGATTTTTAAGATAAGTGGGGTCAGCAGAACAAGAGGCCACAGGTGGAAATTAGTTAAAGGCAAATTCCGCACAGATATTAGGACGTTTTCTTTACACAGAGAGTTGTCAATGCCTGGAACAGCTTGCCAGGTCGGGTAGTAGAGGCAGAAACACTTGGGCTACTCAAGTCCAGGCTAGATGCAGTACTGGATACTCTTTAGATTAGGACATGATGAGCCTAGATGGGCCGAACATTATGTATTCTTATGTTCTTATGTAATATAGTAGAGGGTTATGGGTAATGTAGTTCTTATGTTTAGTGTATCTTTGGTGGCGACCGCTTCACTTCCTCAAGGGAGAAGGTGCCAGTCAGCACTGGCTCAGGACCAGCTAGCTATACCCAAATCCTAACCATGACCATTAGGTAGAAAAACGCGAAACTGACCTCAGACCAGCGCCCAGGGGGCAACTCCCACATAACACCACTTTTCACTCTGCTTTGATTTATTCGCCTAGTATCGCCCCCCTGTTATAACGCCCCAATACTTTGGAACACTCTCCCGCAGGACATTAGGATGGCAGACTCGGCTGGCATTTAAAAAAAAAAAAAACAGCTCAAAACATACCTTTTTAAAACAAGCTTTTAAATGATTGATTTTATTTTATTTTATTTTATGTACTTTTAATGTACCTGAAAGGTTTTTTATCTATGCACTTTTTCTTTCCATGTACCTTAAAGGCTTTTAGCTATGCACTTAAATGCCTCTATTTATGCATTTTCAATTAAGATCACCATCTTCTCTGCTTTTTAATTAGATTTTATAATTGTGAAGCGCTTTGAGCTGCATTTCATGTATGAAAGGTGCTATACAAATAAAGTTTATTATTATTATTATTATTATAACGCGGGGTTAGGCTCACCTCTGCAGTGCTCTCCCGCAGCGATGGACGACGTCTCTCTGCTCACGTGTTTCCGTGTCTTTGATTCCTCTCTCCCTCATCACAGATCACACAGTTTTATAGAACATTCAGGAACATAAATAGAGGATAGAGAGGCTGAGTGAATGTGGTCTGGACTCTGTGGAGGAGGGTCTGTGTGTGTGTGTGTGTGTGTGTCTCTGTGTGTGTGTGTCTGTCTCTGTGTGTGTGTGTGTGTCTCTGTGTGTGTGTCTCTGTCTCTCTGTGTGTGTCTCTGTGTGTCTCTGTGTCTCTCTGTGTGTCTCTGTGTGTCTCTGTGTGTCTCTGTGTGCCTCTGTGTGTCTCTGTGTGTCTCTGTGTGTCTCTGTGTGTCTCTGTGTCTCTCTGTGTGTCTCTGTGTGTCTCTGTGTCTCTGTGTGCCTCTGTCTGTGTGACTCTGTCTCTGTGTGTGTCTGTGTGTGTGTCTGTGTGTGTGTCTCTGTGTGTGTTTCTCTGTCTGTGTGACTCTGTCTCTGTGTGTGTCTCTGTGTATGTCTGTGTGTGTCTGTGTGTGTTTCTCTGTGTGTGTTTCTCTGTGTGTGTTTCTCTGTGTGTGTGTGTCTGTGTGTGTGTCTCTGTGTGTGTTTCTCTGTGTGTTTCTCTGTGTGTGTTTCTCTGTGTGTGTTTCTCTGTGTGTGTTTCTCTGTGTGTGTTTCTCTGTGTGTGTGTCTCTGTGTGTGTCTGTGTGTGTCTGTGTGTGTTTCTCTGTGTCTCTGTGTGTCTGTGTGTGTGTCTGTGTGTGTGTCTGTGTGTGTTTCTCTGTGTGTGTGTCTCTGTGTGTGTTTCTCTGTGTCTCTGTGTGTGTTTCTCTGTGTGTGTGTCTCTGTGTGTGTTTCTCTGTGTGTGTTTCTCTGTGTGTGTTTCTCTGTGTGTGTTTCTCTGTGTGTGTGTCTCTGTGTGTGTTTCTCTGTGTCTCTGTGTGTGTTTCTCTGTGTGTGTGTCTCTGTGTGTGTTTCTCTGTGTGTGTTTCTCTGTGTGTGTGTGTCTGTGTGTGTTTCTCTGTGTCTCTGTGTGTGTTTCTGTGTGTGTGTCTCTGTGTGTGTTTCTCTGTGTGTGTTTCTCTGTGTGTGTGTCTCTGTGTGTGTTTCTGTGTGTGTGTCTCTGTGTGTGTTTCTCTGTGTGTGTTTCTCTGTGTGTGTTTCTCTGTGTGTGTTTCTCTGTGTGTGTGTCTCTGTGTGTGTTTCTCTGTGTGTGTTTCTCTGTGTGTGTGTCTCTGTGTGTGTTTCTCTGTGTCTCTGTGTGTGTTTCTCTGTGTGTGTCTCTGTGTGTGTGACTCTGTCTCTGTGTGTGTTTCTCTGTGTGTGTCTGTGTGTGTGTGTCTGTGTGTGTGTGTCTGTGTGTGTCTCTGTGTGTGTGTTTCTCTGTGTGTGTTTCTCTGTGTGTCTGCTCACGTTGTGTTTCATCTCACAGGTGTAGGTGCAGCCCTTCACCACAGTCTGAGGGGGACGACGGCACCGCAGCAGAGATCCCGAACCAGGCTGGAGCAGAACAGATACACTACCGGTCAGAAGTTTGAGCACACCTGCTGGAAACTAGGTTTATCTCATAATTGACAATGCTTTACACCGTATACATTTCTGTAAATACTTTAAAATGACCAAAAAGAACGCGTGTAACAATGAACAAAATGAACATCAAAGAAATGTTCAAGAAAATTATATTGAAAATTGAATCTTGGATTCCTCAAAATAGCCACCCTTTGCCGTGAGAATAGCCTCACAAACAGGGGCCATTCGGTTCATAAGTTTCAGCAGGAAATCACCCGATATGTCTTCCCAGCTCTCCTGCAGCAATTCCCAGAGAAACTTGTGGGTTGCTTTGCTTTGACTCTTCCTTTCCAGTTTGTCCCATACAATTTCTGTGGGATTGAGGTCTGGACACTGGGCAGGCCAGGTCATCAGTTTGAGTTGTCCTTCACCAGATTTTTCTTGCACAACTTCAAGGTGTGTTTCGGGTCGTTATCTTGCTGAAGAATGAAGGAGTGCCCGATTAGCCATAGTCCAGATGGAAGGTGTACTCAAACTTTTGACCAGTAGTGTATGCGTGGCAATGATAGCATGGCAGAGATCCTATAACAGGCTGGAGCAGAACAGCCTTTCAGGGACCCCTCATCGCCTCAGTGAAGAAAAATAGAAAACACTAACCTTTTCCTTCCCAGTGTTACAGGTCTGGTACGCAGATGCTTGCAATAATGTCTATTGCTGTATTACTGCACTGATCTCGTGCGCTAACTATGATTGTTCCTACCATGTATTAACGCACATATTGTATGTCGCTCTGGATAAGTGTCTGCTAAATGCTTAAAATGTAAAATGTAAAAATGACACACACAGAGACACACACAGAGAGACACACAGAGAGACACACAGACAGACACACAGTCACAGAGACGAGAGAGAATGACAGCGATAGTTAGAAGCATGAGATAATTAGTGATTAGTAGTGTTAGTAACTTAATCTAAATCCCTAATGTTAGTAGATTAGTTGGTTAGTACTATATACATCTAACTAATATATACAAAGTGTAATTAGAAAGTAAGAAGGAAGTAAAACGAGATTAGAAACGAAGACGGAAAAACCGAAACAGAATTCCCGAAGTGCATGACAGAACGAGAATGAAACATGACTGAAGAAAGATAAATAAACAAAGTGCAAAGACAAACCGAACCACGCTCTACCTACTGACCTCCACCTTAAGACACGTTTGCACTTGTTCCTCATTATCAATGTGAGCTTTGATCTCACTCTCTCAAATTAGAAAATGTTCAATTCTCTCAAATTCTCTCTCTCCCTCTCCCTTTCTCCCTCTCTCCTTCCGGGAGTTTTTCAGTGAATACATCGTTTTTTTTAAACAGTATTTATTGTTGAAAGTTGCTTTAAATCAAGAATGTTGGGCCTTAACTATTAACTATGAATGTGTCCGTATTTTCAGACTGTTGTTTGCCCTTAAGACAATGAAGCCGTTTGCTGCCAAAGAGCGCGGATTCACTGTTTCTACAACACTAAAACCATTTTCTACAGTAGGCCATCGGACAGTTAATTTTACACTCAGGTCACTAAAAAATTGTGGACTCCAATGCTGCCATCTAGAGGGTATAGTCAGTAATGCACGTTAAAATAAACGGCCAGTTTTGAGCGTTTTAAGTGGACGCTGCGTGCTCCAGTCATGTCTGTGTGAAACCTGCTGTTCCCTACACCCCAACTCACAGCAATGTGTCTGTCTGATCAGAGAAAGAAAAACGAGACAAAACAAATACAAACCACCTTCTGGAGCATCCTTGTTTAAAAAAATGTAAAATGTTAATTTGCAATGTTTTACATGATTTAGGCTAAATTATTATCGTTATTGTTGTTGTAAAGCCTAGAAATAGCAGCAAATGGTGATTGCACACCAGACTAATCATCTTTCGTTGAGTAATTGTACGGTGTATTTTCTTTCGGTTTTGATTTTGAACCCATTCATATCAAGACAGAGTTTAGGTCCCATAGACCATGACCAATAATATAATCTTGACTTTTTGATAACCTCATTCATATTACCAGTATAGCACATTACTCCAGCAGCATGAAAAGTTAACACATTGCAAACATTTTGGTAAGTTCAGCATTATATTGCAAACATGAAATTACTGAAGCTTTCTTACAAAGTCGAGCCCTGACTGTACTTTATAATGTTGATGGACTTCGCTTTCCTGTTAAGATTTTTTTTTTTTCATTTGATGATAGTGATCAAATCAAAATGATGTTCGAAACGTATTAATCACATATGATTCAGTGCTCAGAATAAAGTGTATATTGTAGCCTGCACCTATTGACCACACCTGTGTCTACTATGCGTAACTTACTAGTTGTATGAATGACAACAAAAAAAAAAAGTATGTATAGGATGGGCCATCTATTCATGGCAGGATGTACAAATAAAGCATTCATTCATTCATCAGATTCAGATTCAGATTCCTTTATTTGTTACATCTGTGATACTGGGTACACCAGAGTAAAAATCTTGGGCCTGGCCCCTCAACTTCGCAGCATCAGAAATACACACAGAAAAACCACACATTGTAAACAAAAATCTTTACATCTTGTAAGTCGCTCTGGATAAGAGCGTCTGCTAAATGCTTAAAATGTAAAATGTAAATGTAAAAATGTACAAAACCACACATTGTAAACAAAATAGTAATACCCGTAATAGTAACAGTCTGTGCAGGTGTGTCTGTGCTCAGTCGACCTGGTAGTGCAAAATTGGCAGTTGGGCTAGCTAGGCTAGTGGCCAGAGTTCAGTAGCCTGATAGCTTGGTGGAAGAAGCTGTCTCTGAGCCTACTGGTCCTGGAGACTGCGGCACCGTTTGCCTGACGGTAGCAGCTGGAACATGCTGTGGTTGGGGTGGCTGGGGTCTTTGATGATCCTGTGGGCTCTGCTGGCACACCGGCTGTTGTACAGTTCCTGAAAACCTAGTACATCAACATGAAAACCCAGGTCCTCATGGCTTAATCATTTTAAATCGGTTCTTCAGTCATTTCAAAAGATTTAATAACCTTGATGTTTCATTCTTGACCTATGTATGTCACTTGTTTACTTAATCTTAATAACTCTCTGTATGTATTCCGCCCTATTCAACAATACCGTTCATATTCATTTGTATTTACATACCTCAGTCAGCACCCTAGTGGAGTTACAGTAAGTATTACATGTGTTGTGTGAGTCCACTGGCCATCATATAATGACACAGTTGAGGAACCAGCAGGGTGCTTTGGTCCAGGGCTCAAGGCTGTCTCATGGACAGAGGCGCACATTACAGATGTTGATAGTTTGGCATTATGATACGAAGGCCATGAGTGACCCCTTCTCTCTATCGGTCTCACCTTCTATCCTTTCCTTGAATTCCAAAAACACCCAGTGTTTTGGTTGCCATGTTAAGTGTGAAGTGTAGTTAAGTGTAAATGGAATTAAGCGGTGTCAGAAAAATTAAATATTACAATATTATTTTATTATCAAACATCAGGGTTGACGTCAGTAAGCTTACACACGAAGAACAAGATACAGCCTAACAGGTACAAATCAAATATTGCAATCAGCCTATTGCTGCTCTTGTTTCAGCATGAATGTTGAGGGGAAAAAGCACAAGAAAGATTCACTTTTTAATCAAAATGCAAATTTGTTGAACATAAATTAATAAATAGTCAAAAGAAAACAACAAAATAACTATGTCAAACCTCTTCCCACACTGGGAGAGTAATACTGGTACTAGTAGTTTTGAAAGAACAGCAACTCAGCCACTTTCATAAAAACAGTCCATGGAACAAAACCCTGGAAAGTCCATGGAAGAATAAAACCCATAGAACACCCCATTCTTCCCAGTAGCCACAGAACCCTTTGGGAATGTCTTTATAAGTTCTACCACATTGCAAACATTCTGAGAGCTGGTACTCAATACGGCATTCTTCTATGAATTCCTCTGAGTAACGTTCCCAGTTGACACAGCCTGTAACAAACATTTAAAAATTTAAAATTACAGGGAAATGTCTGATTTAAGAGTGTTAGAAAATCTTTGAATTAATGGAATGCATCTATAGTGCACATCATACAAGCGATGTTAATGTACAGTGCCCAGTTTAATGCCATGAACAAATTGTTGTCAAAAATGAATACGCTCAACATCATATAGAGTTGAGGAGGTGGAGTATGGGCCATGTGACCTTATGCCTTTAGTGATTCAATGATGGAATTAATTAAATATTATCTGTAGGGCTGGGACTTTAACGCGTTAATTTCGATTAATTAATTACAGAAAAAACAACGCGTTAAAAAATGTACGCATTTTAATCGCACTATATTTTTGCACTCCAGACACCACGGAACGTTTCTCAGTGGACGAGAGACAGCTTTATGACACTGAAAAGGAAGCAAAAGAGTGTGTATTGAAGAAAGCCGAATGTGTTGCTCTGACTGGGGATCACTGGACCTCGGTAAGCAATTCAAATTACGTCGGTGTGACTGCACACATCATTGACAGGGAATGGCATCTTCAGTCATTTGCCTTAACCATCCAGAAGACAAACACCAGGCACTATGCTGAAAACATCGCGGAGGATTTTCTCTCTGTGGCAGAGGCCTGGGAAGTTCAACAAAAGGTCACCACACTCGGAACAGACAGCGCCCGAACCATGATCGCTGCAGCAAGACAGCTCGCTTTCCAGCACATGCCGTGTGTTGCTCACATGTTGCAGAGGGCCATCACTGTTGGCCTTGGTGACAGCGGGTTTACTGACATGTTGGCAAGGTGTCGCAAGATAGTGGGTCCCTTTAAACACAGCCCTGCCAATACAGAGGAACTACACCAGCAGCAAACAGCACTTGGGCACGAAAAAGAGCCACTGATACAGGACGTTTCCACAAGGTGGAATTCAACGCTGTATATGATCTCTCGTCTCCTGAAGAACCAAGAGGCTGTGAAGGCTACTCTAACCAAACAGAAGCACAAGCTAACCATGTTGACTACAGCAGAGTGGGGCAAAATGCAGAAGCTGGAGACCCTCCTTCAACCATGCAGGTAGACACCCACCCACACCAAGAACTGTTTTATTAATGGGATTTATTAAAAGTTAGTCCATTTGAAAGCATTGTGAATTGACTGTGAATTAGTGAAATATAAATTAAATTGCTTTTCCAAAATTAAATGTACTGAATATTGATATCACTATAGTATAAAGTTGCTACTGTTTTTATTTGCAATTTCAAAACTTTTTGAATCGACTGTTAATTGGTACAATAACTAAATCACTTTCCTAAACTATCCACTGCAGATATGTGACTGAGCTCCTTGGGGGTGAGACTTATGTCTCATGCTCTGTGGTGTTACCTGCTCTCTGCCACCTGAACCGCACCATAGAGGTCTCAGATGACGACCCAGCCTACATGGTGAGGTTCAAGGCTGCCTTCACAAAGGACCTATCCCAACACCAAGCTACACTCAACCATGGATGGCTCAGGATGGCTACAGCACTCGATCCACGCTTTAAGGACTTAAAGTGTCTACCAAGAGGAGAGCGAGAAGGGGTGTGGACCAGCGTTGAGGCACTACTGCGAGAAGAACCCGACAGAGCCACTCCAGAACCCACAGAGGAGCCAGCAAAGAAGAGGAGCCTCCTGCTGTTTGCTTCAGACTCTGATTCAGAGGATGAAGAGGGGCCTAACAGTGCTCTGAGCCTCTACAGAGCAGAGCCCACCATCAGCGAGACAGACTGCCCACTGCAGTGGTGGTCAACTCATGCAGGGACCCATCCACAGCTGTCTGCCCTGGCCCGCAAGTATCTGGCCAGCCCTGCCACTTCTGTCCCTTGTGAGAGACTTTCCTCACTTGCAGGTAACATAGTTCAGAAGAAAAGGGCAGCCTTGAGCTCTGAAAATGTAAACAGGCTAGTTTGTCTCAGCAACTGGCTGAAAGAGAAGAAGCAGAAGAAGTAGGCTTAGAGGTATCCTGAGACCAATGTGTTTGTTGTTACTGTGAAGTCACACTAAAATGTTGATCAAACTGTTATGGCCTACTGTATGTTGCAACAGAGATTTTTGCTCAGGATATTGGAAGAATAAGAGGAATTGAGGTCAATCACAGGACCTTATTTTTTGTTTTTTTTTTGTTTCCATTTTAGATGGTAGAAATGGCACTTTATGTTAAACTGTTGGTCTGTTTATTATTTTGGCCAAGGATATTTGAGGGAGGGTTGGACTGAAAGGCGTCAATATTATTTTTTATTATTATTATGGACTAACTAAAATGTTGGTAAATCAACAAAGTAATTGTTATGGCCTCTGATGCAACAGAGTTTTTTTTCTTAGTCTGGTTTGTTCATACAGGATTTTGGAAAAAAAATAAGAGAAATTGAGGTCAATCAAGACTTTGTTTTTCTTTAAAAATGTCCAATGGTCAGGGTTTCCACTGTTCTGGAATGTACTTGAAAGTACTGTGTTTTACTTTTACCTTGAAAGTGCTTGTTTACAAAAGGTCCTTTGCACTATCATATTCCTAAAATTGCTGCACTTTGTTAAAAATTGCACTGGTCTGTGTAGTAGCTAAAATAAACAAGATTTTGCTGCGTAAACTTATGTATACGTCTATTCATTGATTCACTCGTATACCAAAATCCATTTGAATTGAAAAATGTTGCTTCTCGTGTCAAATATTGATATGCGATTAAAATGCGATTAATTTCGAATAATTAATTACAAAGCCTCTAATTAATTAGATTAATTTTTATAATCGAGTCCCACCACTAATTATCTGACTTCAATTCGTTTCTGACTGCAATTAATTACTTAATTTACTTTTAATGTTGCAAGTGACAATTCCTTCATGCGGCTGAGGGACTATAGCCTCTTTAAGTCGTAGTGTGGCCTATGCATTAAGACAAGGCCAGTATGTTAGCCCACAAACAGTAGAATTGCATATTTATTTAGCCAAACAAATGGTAGAATTGTACATTTATCGCCCTGGTGTACAGACAAGTGACTAAAGAGTACACCTATCAGAAGTTTTATTTTTGCACCATTATCCATAAGTTAAATGACAATTAGAAGGCTAATTGCAGTAGCCAGGATTAAGGAGGAATAACGGAGTTGACATTAACACAATTATTAACTAAAAGCTATTCAAACAACATTGTGTTACAACCCCGAGGTGTTTAGGGGTAGTGGGGAGTTTGTAACATAAAATAAATTAAATAAGGATCGGGTGATGAACGAAATGGGTGTAAATAATAAAGCCAAGGCAAGAGGGAAGGTGCAGTCGGTGTTTATATACATACTTCTATATATATAAACCTTTATTGCAGACACTCGGTCCATATAAAAAAATAACAATGTACAAGTATAGAAAATGGAGAAAACAAAAGGATACAACATACAAAACTGTGCATATTAAAAATATACAAACTATTGCACCAATGCCGTCTCAGCTTGGAAGTGAATCTGTAACAGCTTTTCATAGGACTGACAAGAGCTTCTATTATCTGATTCTCAGACTTGTCCAGCCGACACATAAAACTAAACATCAGCTGTCTTAAGAGTGCCTCACAGGTTGGCACACTAGTGGACACAAACAATTGACTGGCACTATGCCACCTAGGGACACGGAGCAGCAACCTCATTGCATCATTGTAGGCTACTTTAAGCCTCTGCATACTCATTTTCTTGTAGTTAGACCACAATTGAGCAGTGTACAACGGTGTGATATAGGTTCTGAACAGGGAACACTTTACATAGTCAGAGCACATAGAAAACTTCCTTAACAGCATATTAGCCTGAGAATAGATTTTACATCGCTGGCGATGAATGTCTTTGTCATCCATCCAGTCATCAGATATGGCATGACCTAGGTATTTTATTTCCTCACACACATCAAGAGGACTGTCAGACAAATAAAATGTTGGAAAAGTTAGTTTCCTGTCCCCACTGCTTCTAACTATCATTATGTGGCTTTTCTTAGCATTATACTTTATGTCATGATCTATGCCATACTGAGAGCACACCTTCAGCAAATGTTGCATCCCAGCACTATATGGACTGAGCAGGACCAGGTCATCTGCATACATGAGATGATTGACCATAGAATTGGTCACAAAACAGCCTGTTTTTGACCCATTTAACTGTATTGATAAGTCATCCATATAAACATTAAATAAGAAAGGAGATAAAATTCCTCCTTGTCGAACTCCATTACTAACATAGAATGGAGTAGATACAACATTGTCCCATTTAACCTGAAACGTTTGATGGGCATACCAAAACACTAAAATTCTCACTAGAGATTTAGGGACACCTCTAACTAGCAATTTTATAAACAGTTTTTCATGATTGATTCTATCAAATGCCTTGGATGCATCAATAAAACATAAAAAAACAGATGAATTAAGACTTGTGTATTTAGACACAATCTCTTTAAGAGCAAAAATACAGAGATCAGTACCATGTTTCCTTTTGAAACCAAACTGATTGTCAGAAGTAAGAATATACATTTCTAGCTTTGTTAACAGGATTATCTCCAGTACTTTAGACAAGATACTTGCTAGTGCAATGGGTCGATAATTGTCTATACTATTCAGTTTACCAGCCTTGTCTTTAAGCACAGGCACTAACAGTACAGACATAATAGAGTTAGGTAGAGCACCATGAACCAACAAACCAGTAAAGCACATGGCTAGCAAAGAGCTGAGCCTATAGCTGGCACATTTTAGATGTTCTGCAGTAATGCAATCCATACCACAGGCTTTGTTATTATTCAACATGTTAATTGCATCATAAATATCTGCTGCTCTAACTAGCATGTCTGCAGAGAGGCCAGTATGTTCATGATCAATTCTAACGTTGTTACTTTTGACACAATTAAGAAGATTACAGTAGTGCTCGCGCCATACCTCAGCTATTTTTCTGGGCTACTAACACCCTCAATGTCAGAAGGTAGGGAGTTTTATTGTTATTCATGACCTTTACCTCTTTCCAGAAGTCAGTAAGATTGTTATTCTGTAGCTTTCTGGCAAGCGAGTCTGCTCTCATTGTGTTTTCATTTTTCTTAATAAGACGAAGTGCATTTTTAAATCTAGCATTTGTGAGTTTTTTGTTATCAAGCAACACCCCCTGTCTAGGCCTGCCTGCCTCTGACCAGAGTCTAAAGGCCTCCCTACCAGCAGCATGTTGCTCAGCCACAAACTCATTCCACCCAGGTCTGATCTTAGGTACCTTACTTTTGCCTTTACAAAAAGGTTCACTGGAAGCATTAAGACATTTCACAATATCATCATACATGGCACAGAGTTTGTCAGCATGATGCATATCCCTGCAATTCATATCTGAGCAGATAATATATATATATATATATATAAGTAACAGTAGTGAGGCTATTTACATATATACAAAAGTCAATACAAACACAAAGAGACAAGGCCAAGGGACACGGATGTTGCCAAAGAAATTAACGAAATAAAACAAAACAGGGCTAGCTACAAACAAAAACTAGGATAGGCTAACTATCTAAACTTTTATACAAAACAAAAGTCTACCTATTTAATCTATACTAGCTACCTGTAAACAAAAGGTACACAGATGGCAACCACC